>JAGDQP010020087.1:260-33855 GCA_022664845.1 Lepisma saccharinum | reverse complement strand
CTGGTCCAACGTGGATCTATTTCTTCTAAATCCACATTGGACCAGATTTTTGCTTTGAGACAAATTTTGGAGAAGAAATGGGAATACAATGGGACGGTTCATCAGCTATTCATTGATTTTAAGAAAGCATATGATTCTGTCAAAAGGGACAAGTTATACAGTATCCTGATACGATTTGGAATACCGAAAAAATTGGTTCAACTAGTGAAGACGTGTCTCAGCGACCCCATAAGCAGAGTACGGATAGGTAATAATATGTCAGATAGTTTCAAGATTCGCAACGGATTGAAACAAGGCGATGCCTTATCACCACTACTGTTTAACTTCGCGTTAGAATATGCGATTTTAAAACTTAAAGGGGACAAAAAGGGACTATCATTGAATGGTTTGAATCAACTGTTTGTATACGCGGATGATGTAGATTTAATAGGGTAAGATATAGATGCACTACAAAGCAACACCGATGTCTTAGTAGAAGCGTGCGATGAGATAGGTCTACAGGTAAACATAGATAAAACAAAATACATGATAACAAGCCGAAACATAGGGAATGAAGGAAATAAACACATAAGAATTAGGGATGAGGTCATAGAGAAAGTAAACAAATTTAAATACTTGGGAGCATACGTTACAAGCTAAAATGAGGTCACGGAAGAAATAAAGAGTCGCTTAGTATCGGGGAACTCATGTTTCTACTCAGTCCAAAAACTTCTAACATCGCAATTAATATCAAGGAAATTGAAATGAAAAATATACATAACGGTTATTCTGCCGGTAATACTTTACGGTTGCGAAAGTTGGAGTACGACCCTAGGAGATGAACATAAATTGCTTGTATTTGAAAATAAGGTTTTGAGAAAGATATAGGGCAGAAACGGGACAAGATGACTGGAGAGTGGAGGAGACTGCATAATGAAGAACTCCACGGACTGTACGATTCGCCAATGTTGTAAAAATAATGAAATCGAGACGACTAAGGTGGGCAGGGCATGTAGCTCGGATGGGGGAAAAACGAAGATTATATTCTATCCTGGTTGGAAGGCCCGATGGAAAGAGGCCATTGGGAAGACCGAGACGTCGTTGGGAGGACAATATTAGAAGAGATCTTGGAGAAGTAGGTGTTCGTGATGAAAACTGGCTTGATACTGCCCAGGATAGAATCCAATGGCGAACGTTTGTTACTGCGGCGATGAACTTGCGAGTTCCATAAGCCATAGAGTAAGTTAGTTAGTTTATTTCCACGATAATTGCATGTGTTATGCGACGATCAATTGTGTGATTCCTCCTACCGCCGTTCTAGGAAGCGCAAAATTTCCAAAAAGTTTTTTTTGAAGAGAAATTTTCCGATTGAGGAAAATTTTCCTCTTCGCATGTCATGGGATCATATAAATGATGCAATTGGAAAGCGTGCTTCATTCTGAAGAGAATGACATATGGATCATGACATTTGGATGAATAGTGTATAGTGCTGAAGCAGTAGCTATTTAACAAAAAATGTTAAAAAAAAAAAAATGCTGAAGAAGCCGTAGTCGAAAGGTTTACGGAGGTAGGGGGAAAGCAAGAGGGCGAAGGGTGGGGACTTTTGAGAAAATACACCTGATATTATGATCTAACACTTCTGAAAATATCAGCTTTTTACTAATTAGAGGAAAACGGGAAGACAAATAACATACGAGATCTATACAAAGGGGGGTAAACTCGTTAAGGAAAGGTTACCAGCCGAGGTTAGGAATGATTAGAAATGAACGTGGAGATCTCCAGGCTGATCCTACTAAAACTGCAAATGTGTGGAAAAGTTATTTCGATAAACTTCTTAATGTACACAACGGGGAAGAAACAGAGGAATTTGAAATCCATACCGCAGAACCGTGGATTCCCAAACCTAGCGAGATCGAGATCGGAATGTCGGTAAAGAAACTGAAAAATTTCAAATCACCAGGAATAGACAACATTCCAGCCGAATTAATTAAAGCAGGAGGAACGGCACTAATCAAGGAACTACATGTGCTATATGCAGAAAGGAGGAGCTCCCAAAAGGATGGAAGACCTCAATAATAGTTCCGATTTACAAATAAGTCGATAAATCAGACTGTAGTAATTACCGCGGAATCTCTGTTACAAGATATTAAGTAATATTCTGTTAACACGCCTAAGTGTATACGTAAATGATATAATTGGAGATCACCAATGTGGATTTAGAAGAAAAAGATCCACGTTGGACCAGATTTTTGCCTTGATACAAAATTTGGAGAAGAAATGGGAATACAATGGGACGGTTCATCAGCTATTCATTGATTTTAAGAAAGCATATGATTCTATCAAAAGGGAAAAGTTATACAGTATCCTGATACGATTTGGAATTCCGAAAAAATTGGTTCAACTAGTGAAGATGTGTCTCAGCGACCCCATAAACAGAGTACGGATAGGTAATAATATGTCAGATAGTTTCAAGATTCGCAACGGATTGAAACAAGGCGATGCCTTGTCACCACTACTGTTAGAATATGCGATTTTAAAACTTAAAGGGGACAAAAAGGAGCTATCATTGAATGGTATGAATCAACTGTTTGTATACGCGAATGATGGGGACGATATAGATGCACTACAAACCAATACCGATGTCTTAGTAGAAGCGTGCGATGAGATAGGTTTACAGGTAAACATAGATAAAACAAAATACATGATAACAAGCCGAAACATAGGGAATGAAGGAAATAAACACATAAGAATTAGGGATGAGGTCATAGAGAAAGTAAACAAATTTAAATACTTGGGAGCATACGTTACAAGCTAAAATGAGGTCACGGAAGAAATAAAGAGTCGCTTAGTATCGGGGAACGCATGTTTCTATTCAGTCCAAAAGCTTCTAACCTCGCGATTAATATCAAGGAAATTGAAATTAAAAATATACAGAACGGTTATTCTGCCGGTAATACTTTACAATTGCGAAAGTTAGGGTACGTCCCTAGGAGATGAACATAAATTGCGTGTTTTTGAAAATAAAGTTTTGAGAAAGATATACGGGCCCAAAACGCGACGAGATGATTGGAGAGTGGAGGAGACTGCAAAATGAAGAACTCCAAAGACTGTACGATTCAGCAGATGAGAAAATAATGAAATTGCGACGACTAAGGTGGGCAGGCCATGTAGCTCGGATGGGGGAGAAACGAAGATTATATTCTAACCTGGTTGGAGGCCGGATGGAAGGAAACCTTTGGGAAGACCGAGACGTCGTTGGTAGGACAATATTAGAAGAGATCTTCGAGAAGTAGGTGTTCGTGATGAAAATTGGCTTGATATTGCCCAGGATAGAATCAAATGACGAACGTTTGTTACTGCGGCGATGAACTTGCGAGTTCCATAAGCCATAGAGTTAGTTAGTTCCGGCACAAAACCTTTATTGACAGGACTATTGAATAATATGGATAGGGCACACATAGAAGGTAAAGCATTGTTCGCGCGCTGATTGCTACCTCACTAGCTAACACAGTAATTGTTCAACCATATTGATATACACATCATTTTAAAGCTTATAAAACAGGCAACAACTTTTATTTTGAACATGTTTTTGATATTGTGAGTTTGAAACAAGCTAAACCGTAAAAAGTGTAAATATTGAAAGCAAAATATCGTTATTTTGCACTTTTGATCGAAATTATGGCAAAACTACTAGAGATAGCGCACTACGCATGATAAACATTCTTGTAGCCTGTTATCTAGAAATTATAACAAAAATAGAATCGTGTGGTTATGTCTATTGATTACGGAGATACAATACAATTTCTGAAAGTCTGTAAATTTGTAGTTCCGGGAGGATTGGTGGGGAACCAAGATGGGGAGGGTCGGGGGACTTTTGAGAAAACACTTCCCTTATGATGCTGTAATTTTCAGCTTTTTACGAATTAGTTCCGGCGAAAGCCTATTTTTCGCGTTTATTGACTGGACCACAGGTAACGTTCTTGGATACTCTTCCCACGTGTAATGAATACCAGGTGTATGCATAAGTTTTTGCCGGTTTTTTTTTTTTTTTGGTAAAGAAAACACGTAATTTTCGAGGGAAATTAATTTTGTTTTATTCAAAATATTGGCTTCTACACATTTAGTCCATCTTTCAGGTAATTGATGAATACCGTGTCAGAAAAACTGCTTGTCTTTTGTGGCAAACCATTCGTCGAGCCATTTTCCAACGTCTTCGAAATTGCTGAAGCGCTGCTCTGCGAGCGCGTGCCCCACTGATGCGAAGAGGTGATAGTCAGATGGTGCCAGGTCTGGGGAGTACGGAGGGATGTCCCATCCAAAGCGATTTCAAGGTGTCTTTCACTGGTTTTGCTGTGGGAGACTGCGCATTGTCGTGTAACACAATCAGTTTGCCATGTCTCCGGGCCCATTCCGGTCGTCTTTCGATCAATGCGTGATTTAAATTAATCATTTGTTAGCGATAGCGTTGTGCATTAACGGTTTCGCCCAACTTCAAGAGTTCATAATACACAATACCGCTCTGGTCCCACCAGACACAAAGCATGGTCTTCTTGCCTAAGCGATTTGGCCTTGATGTTGAAGGACCGGCTTCGCCAGGTGAAAGCCACGATTTTTTCCGCTTCGGGTTTTCAAAATAAATCCAGTTTTCGTCACCCGTCACAATTCGATACAAAAAGGATTTTCTTTCGTGGCGTTGAAGCAGCATTTCACAAGTAATTTTGCGATTTTCAATTTGACATTCATTCAAATCGTGTGGGACCCATTTACCCAGTTTATTGATCTTTCCCATTGCTCGTAAACGTCTGCTGATTGTTTCTTGTGACACATTTAATGCTTTTGCCAATTGCTGTTGAGTTTGAGTTGGGTCATCCTCCAATAACACCTGAAACTGCTCGTTTTCCCACTTTTGTGGTCTACCAGAGCGCGCACTGTCTTTCACATTGAAATCACCACTTTTAAATTGTCGAAACCATGTCTCACATGTTCTAATCGATGGAGCGTGTTCACCATATGTTTCTACCAGCACACGATGACTTTCAACAGCCTTTTTTTTTTATTAAATAAGAAAAGCAATGCGTGCCGCAAATGTTCTTTTTCAGGCACAAACTTCGACATGATCACTGAACGATAAAACAAAGACGCTAGTGTTTGGCGGACTCAGCTTGTGTGTGTTTGTAGTTTAATGTCAGACGAACAAAATGACGTATGTGTCAAATGAATACGCTGCGTACTTCTCGCTGGCGCCATCTCTTAGGTAAACCGGAAACTACTTATGCATACACCTGGTATGTAGTAAACTTAAAGACGTTGGAATTGAAAAGAGTAACTCATAACTTATGTATATACTTTGCACAATCATATTATTTGAAAATAATAATAATAACCGCAACCTGAAGTACAATAGTAATTGGTCTTCGATACACGCTCTCTTATAGGACGCCAGTCCAATGCTTTCCGCTAGGAATACGCTCCATCATGCTTATACATTGAGGTGGGTTGTGGTACATCATATTTTTAAATTATTAGGTAGGTATACGGCTACAACACTGTATAAGCGCGTGCACTCTGCATTCACCTCTAACCATTGCAAGTTCTGGGCATTATTAATTTGTATATGCTATACTACTAGTTTCTGCAGGTACTAATGCTTTAAATTTGCTACAGAAGGACTGTTTCATTTAGTTACAAGAATACAAAATAAGCAACAACATGCAGGCATTAACAGACATTGGCAATATCCCGGAACAAACAATTTGGAATCTAGGTATGTACTTCGGGAAAAATCAGGGTCTTCTTATATGTCAAAAGTGAAGATCCGGGACGCGGTTAAATTACGAAAATCTTCGAAAGGTGCAAAATTAAAAAAAAAAATGATTAAACAGACTCCGATTAACACAGCAGCACAGAAACTATACAGATAACATAAATCAGTTTAATTTTATGTCCAACACTCTGCACCTAAGTAATCATAGCTGTGGCTACTCCGCCACTGATTTCTAAAATTTTGAATATAATCCTTGGTCGATCGAGCAGTGGAAACACGTGGCCATAGTTAAAAAAGAATGAACATTTTTTTAAATCTTCAATCAATCAATAAATAATAATAATAATAATAAACAACTATTTCCATCTCAGAAGTTTTTATTTTATCGAAAATTTTCCTTTGATGTATGTCCGGTTTTATTAAAAAAAGTATACTTTTCTTCTTGACATTGTTAAGGTCAGCGGAAAATTGGTAGGAAATTCCGTCAGTGCTTCAAATTACTCTGAAACAAGAGCAAGACGGAAACAAAGAGCAATACCGCCAACAATAATCATTAAGCACCAAAAACGCGTTGTCCCTTGCCCAATGTAACTGTTTTCCGCTCATGTGAAAGTAGTTGAATCTTGTATTCAAGATTTACCTGTTTGAGCTCCCACAGTCATAAATTGAAGAGAATATAACCGTGTGAAAAGAAAGGAAACAATAACTTTCTCTTTCATTTCCTCTTCACTGAAACGGGACGCAGCCCTCGATTCTAGTATGGTCCCGGATTTTCAGGGACGAATAATATCCCCAGGAAAAAATATATCTGTATCAAATTACTCGATACTTTTAAGCGTTATCGACTATCGTGTAAGCAATATTTGAGCAAAGTCAGATCCAAGAGAAAGAACATGTCCAAATCTAGATGTCAGCCGTGAATTTTGTGTATGTGCTGCCAACATCGATATAAAAGACGTCACATTTTCCAGAACAAGCAAGATGATTTTTTTAGATTTTGTTCCAAGTGTTTCACAAGCAGATTCCTTAACCCAGTTTTTCAGGATGGCTGCGAAAAGCTTCCAACATTTAGAACATATTCTTGTGATAAATAAAATCTTCATCAAGTACAATTACTGATTTTCCGTCGAGTGGAGCAATGGGAAGGCTGTACCGTGTAGCAAGAGATGTTTTCCACCATAGAAGAGGGCGGTTGTCAGATGAAATGTTTTAAAATCTTTGGTTAATGAAATTCATTTCAAAGAACCGACAAATATTCAATGTCTTCGTAATAAACAAAACTGCAGTAACATACAGGTTATGCTTTTGTGAGTCAGTTGTGTGAGTGTAAGTGTAACGTCCTAAATGAGCGGGTGAGCTTCTAAGGATGGGACCCACAGTTTCTGGTAAAGTGGGCTCCGAATGACGAGTACAGAAAGTGAGCGCTCTAACCTCTCTTTGTGTTTCAACAATCTTTGACATCTAATATAATTCATTACCAGTTTTATTGGTTTGTGTTAGTTTTACCACTAATAGAAATTTTATATGTAGCTCTTATGTATCAATGTTTATTTTATATTTGTGATCGTCAAAGATACCAAGTCAAGTATCGGCGATCTGTTGAGATACTTTTGAGGAGTATATGTGTCTATTACTTGATACTTCTTTAATGTGTATCGGTATCGGTTATCGTGTGTCTTTCTGTAGGTATCTGTATCCTGTAGCAGATACATTTAGGCAGTATCTTTTCCATGTATGGTGGTTAATAAGAAAAACAACAATTTCGAAACAATAACTTGCAAGTTGACAATCAACAGGCAGGCCGCAGAGGATCTCCATAAAATTTCCTTGGCTCCACATAAAAAAATAATTCTATGTGTGTAAGTAAGAGGTAAAATGATATATTGTGCCTCGCGTCCTTCACTTAGTCTGTAGCTGACTACAGACGTGATTTTCAATCACGCCATTACGTCAGTTTTTGTGATTGCGTAAAAAGATTTTAAAAATCTATGAGTAATAAGAGTTGCACCAGGTGGTTGTTACGAATAGCGAAAAGTACATCTACTGCTTCTGTGTCGATTTCATTTCTAACTTTTCTTCATACTTTCTGTATCTTTTAACTCTTTGCGCGCGATTAGCAAAGAGTCTGTCACATCCCCCAGGTTGCAAGGTTACCAGATCAATATTTTTACCGGTGCAGGACAGTAAAGTTAAAAATAGGGGACAACTGCGGATTTTTTCTTCCAATGGAGGACAAACTAAGATTGGTAGACAAATATGGCTACCTTTCACTTACAATTTGATAAAGAAACACTGACGAACAGAGGAATTCCTTACTTTCCAATTTCAGTTGTTACAGGGCAAATTGCACAAATGTTTACTGTATTTTTCTATCAAGTAATAAAATTTAATTAAAATGGAAAGTGGTTACCAAATGATAAACCATTTGCTTGATATTTCGGTAATGTAATTAAGAATTTGTATCACAGGCGTATGAATATGTCTAATTCGGGGAAACATTTAATCTGGTTACTAGAAAATGGAGGACATTTTAAGATATCGTAACGTTCTGCTGCTTTCAGCGTGACGTTGAGATAGAGACAAAATAGATACACGGGATTTGTAGCTCTAGCCCATCACAAGTTTCATTACAAAATAATACAAGTTCAATAAGTTACTAAAAACAGCGTTTCGTACCCAAGTAATTTACAAGTTTTGGAGTGTTACCGTATAACTCTTTATGGGTTCTTCTTCTCGAGTGATATGCCTCGTAGAAGAGAGCTGGGATCGGTGTTGCACCAGTCCGACAGCAACTGAGTGCAGGTAGGAAGAAGATACCAGTCCGACAGCAACTGAGTGTCAGGTATGTGCCAGTCCGACCGCAACTGAGCACAGGGTAAAGTTAGGTAGCACACCAGCTTGACAGCTAACTGAGTATGCAGGTTAGAAGGAGTGTACCAGCCTGACTGCTAACTGAGTACGAGGGAAGAGGTAGATGAGAGGATTGATTACTCTTGCGAATGATAAATTATAAGGTTGCTTCGGGTTTTTATAGCCCTTCTTGTTGAGGTCCTCCAAGATCCTCCTTCGATTACTGTGGCTTCTTCTGTTGTTTCCTTGTTAAAGCTGGTGTCGTCGTCTGCTTGTTCATGTAGTACTGTTTATTTATATTGCATAACGTTTTACACATGTTTGTTATTCATCGTACTCATGCTACTACAATGTTTACGTTGCGAGTACGACACGACTAGTGCTCATGAACTAGTGCTCATGCAATATTAAGAAAAAGAGGTATGACAAGATGTAAATAGGGGTGTATGTCCTGCAAAGCAAGACGTCTGGTAACCCTGCAGATTGCAAAGCAGTCAATGGTTTAATCATCCCTGTCGCATAAGGTTGATTTAGACTTCAGAAAGCTGGTAAATGTCCGTGTCTTTGACCTTTTATTACATTACGTTTGGTTGAATCAAAGTTTTTCTCGTGAATAACACATAAAAAAAAAACAATAAACAACTTTTTAAAGACATACTTTCCATAATCAATTTGTTCTGAAAGTAAACAAATAATTGTCATATACATAACTAAAAAGAAAACTATGGGGTGCGCTCTCATACAGTTACTTTAAAAAATTTTGAATTGGTGCGCCATATGCTTTTCTTTTTAGACATGCATAAACAAAATTACAACAGAAATGAAATCCAAATGCGTAGAAATCCATATCAAGGAATACATTGTATGCATTTAGGTTTAATTTTCGTCATTATTTCGAGAAAAAATGGGCGTTTTCTGGCTATTGTATCATTACCCCATGCTAGTGTCACATACCCTTATCTCTACAATATTACATTACGGCAAAACTAACTTCAGAAACGTATTTCCCGTAAATTTCTAGTCCAGAATGACATATTACACGACCCTTTTCCATTTAAGAAAATCAATCGAGATTCAGTATAGCGGCTTCAAGATGGCGGCCATGAAGAATATACCCTCCACAAGGTAGCGCCTTCCACCCAGTACCCATTACTATGTATTTGCTTTCCATTTCTTTCAGCAATTAAAAAATATGATGGTATTTCAGCACTTTTATTTCACTCTCAACAGACGAGAATCTGACTATCGTATCATCAATTTCTCTTCAATCACTGGCCAATGGCACCTAATATTTTACACACAAACTCAGTTTTTTATGCTGATTTTAAATATGTATATCTCTTCTAGATCTGAGTGTCCACTTGAAATAATGTTACTTGTAAGATAGGCGTTGCTTATGAATTGATATTTATGAAAAATTCGCCCACTTGGAGGTAGTCAACCCGGCAAACTACAGTGTGTTGTGGGTTGCTCAGCCTGTAAGGATATATCTGGCAATCATGATAAATATTAACTTTTTTTACGTGTTTCCCCATCCTACTCTACCCAAGGGGTAGGGTTCAAAATTAGCGGTGGTCCATTGGCCCACAACCAGTAAATAATTTCTAAGGTCCAGTAACTCAAAAATGTCAGTGAACCTGTGGACCAGTGCTTTCGAAAGTTCGAATATATTAATAAACATACTTGTAGGGTGTATTCAACGTTTTATCAAAGTGCTTTCTTTCTATTTTCAAAAACAAAAATAAAAAATCGTGAAATCGTAGAATCTTAGAAACTAACTTATCAGTATCTCAACACCTGTGCCGCAAGTGCTGGAGACAAAGCAACTCATATGTAACGCAGATACGCAGTCTTACCACTGAATCCATATCGTGTGATTATAAGGTTGCTCCGGCAGTATCCTTCTACCGGTATATAGATAAAGGAGAAAGGGCCAGATGCCTCAATATTTCTCTCTATGGCCCCCTGACTCCCAACAGATTCTTTGGAAGAAGATATTTAGCGTAAAAAATAGTGTGATAATTCAGATATCAGGTATTCCTATTTGTTAAGCATGGTCTTGTTTATTTCACATAGAATTTTTACAGGGCTATAATTACACTAGTCAACAAATTTAAACTTTTTTTTTTTTTGTAACATGAGAGAAAACACCTGATCTTAAAGGAACTTTTTGCGCTGAATTTGAATATGCATTCGGTTTTTCTCCATCACGTACAGTTTTCCCGCGACAGAGGGATTTGGGGAAAATTCCCTAAAAAATCCCCTTTTCACGTATTTTATACCCCTAGCTCTTGTCCCTTTACGTATAACACAGAAATTATACCAAAGTAAATCTTGATTGATACATAATAAAACCTCCAAGTTTCATAACAATTGCATTATTCTTACTAGAGAAATAAATATATTTGTATGTATATTGTGTGTACTGTTTATTGCACCACATAACATTACTTTCAGATCTCTTGAATTTGAAAAAAAAAAAACTATTGTATTACCACAAACAAAGACATAAAATAGAATACAATACAATTTACTTGTACGACAATGCCATGAATAAGCCATTGAAACTACCAGAATGTATGAAACTTCCATTGAGTTACAAAATATACACTACTTCCTTCTTTTGTAAGAAGTGTTGCATTCTCTAATAAGACCCCAACAATAATCCTCCATCATTGAAAGATCCCATCGTCCCTGGTACCTTTTCTCCATTGCCATTATGTCTTGGTGGAATCTTTCCCCCTGTTCGTCGCTGACAGCACCTAGGTTAGCAGGAAAAAGCTAAGGTGGGAGTGTAAAAACTGGGTTTTTAAAGACATCCTACAACCCAATTCTTTGTATTTCTGTAGCATGTCCTGTACGATTTCACTGTAATTCTCCGCTTTGTTATTGCCCAAAACGTTGCGCACAACACACTTAAATGCTGTCCAGGCAGCTAGCTCGGCACTGTTTACCTTGCTGTCAAAGTGAACGTTGAATCCGTGGATGTAGATGTTGATCTAGATGGTTCATCATCAGACTCTTCTGGGCATATCTCTTCCCAGTTGGTAGGTGGCTCGGGAAATGGAAGCTCATCCCAGTGCGGAACAGATCTAATTGCGGTTTTTGAACGCTGGAGTAACTTATTCTGCATTTGCTTCTTTTAGACTGTCCCTTAACTACTGTGAGACAAAAGTAACATCATCCACATGGTTGGTGGTTCTCTCCACACCATTGGTACAGCAATTTTCATGAATCTCTGTTTTCCTTTGGCCCATTTAAGTAAAGTGACGTAGCACGACACACAAATGATGTGGGGTGCCCAAGTTTTGTTTCGATTTCCCACACGACAGCCGAAATGTTTATTATTATGCTAGTTTCACCGATGGCGTAATGGATCTACACTGTCTCTTAACTACAAACTGGCTACACTTACAACAAAAACTATTTGGTGAGTTAAAACATGAACGCGTCCTCTTGTTGCCATTGTACTGATCGCAAACCACACTTCTGGTCTTGTCTGGGTATAATGCCGTTAAGATTAAACACGAAATCACTTTTGGCAGCAAAGACAGAAAGTGAATAAACCACACTTCAATATAGAAATGTACAAAACTTCCTCACCACGTGTCAGGAACACAAGAAAGAAAGGGGCGGAGGCAAAGGAGAGGGGAAAATTGAGACTGTATTTGTTCATTGTTATCAACAAAACAATGAGTCTGTATTTCATTCTTTCTTTCTCTTGCACTCTATTACATTTGATAGGAATATTTTAAAAACGATTTAATTAAGAAAACTGAAAGAAGTTGGATGATTGTATCAAGAGTTCTGAAAGCAATATTATGTGGTGCAATAAACAGAACACACAGTATACATACAAATATATTAATTTCTCTAGAAAGAATAATGCGATTGTTATGAAACTTGGAGGGTTTATTAAGTATAAATCAAGGTTTACTTTGGTATAATTTCTGTATTACTATACGTAAGGTGACAAGAACTAGGGGTAAAAAATATGTTAAAAAGGGAATTTTTTTAGGGGATTTCCCCAAAATCCCTCTGTCGTGGAAAACCTGTACGTGATGGAGAAAAACTGAATGCGTATTCGAATTCAGCGCAAAAAGTTCCTTTAAGATCAGGTGTTTTCTCTCATGTTACAAAAACCTTGTTACCTAGTGTTATTATTCTTCAAGTATTTTGTATCCTATAGAAGCCGGCAACCTAAATGAATATCTGGTGTAGTAAAAAGTAATCCACTATTTTGCCAATAGATGGCTTCAGTGATCTGTAGCTCGCGTTGTATAAGTCCGATCGGGTTCAACGAGATGGCGTTCAAACGATTAGATTGCGTACTACAAACACTGTTCAGATAGTTGTGATGAGTTGACTCAGTGTTGTGTGAGCGCGCGTCAAAATGGACACTAGCAAAGAGAAAATACGCTATATTTTACAGTTTTTCTTCGATAAAGGCGAAAACGCAAGCCAGGCGGTTGCAAATGTGAATAGTGTTTATGGACTTGATACTGTAACAGCCAATAACGCGCAATTTTGGTTTCGTCGATTCCGTGCCGGTAATTTTGACGTCAAAGATGTACCACGCACTGGAAGGCCACGTGTCGAAAATGTCGATAAAATCATGGACATTGTCGCGTCCGACCGTCATGTAAGCATTGTTTCGATTGCCCAAGAGCTAAACATTGCACAAAAAACCGTGTGGAACCATTTGCATAAGGCTGGATACACAAAGAAGCTTGATGTATGGGTGCCACACGAGTTAACGCAAAAAACCTCATGGACCGAATTTCCATCTGCGAATCGCTGCTGAATCGCAACAAAAGCGACTCATTTCTGAAGCGGTTGGTAACTGGTGATGAAAAGTGGATCACTTACGACAACGTCACGCGAAAACGGTTGTGGTCGAAGCGCGGTGCGCCGGCGCAAACGGTGCCCAAGCCAGGATTGACGGCCAGGAAGGTTTTGCTGTGTGTTTGGTGGGATTGGCAGGGAATTATCTAATATGAGCTGCTCCCCTACGGCCAAACTCTTAACTCGGAACTATACTATCAACAATTGGACCGTCTGAAGGCAGCAATCGCCCAGAAGCGGCCAGCTTTGGCCAATAGGAGAGGCATTGTGTTCCACAAGGACAACGCCAAGCCACACACATCGATAGTGACTCGTCAGAAGCTCCGGGAGCTTGGTTGGGAGGTTCTTATGCATCCACCTTATAGTCCGGACCCGACACCGAGTGATTACCATCTGTTCCTGTCCATGGCGAACACGTTTGCTGGTGAAAAATTCGCGTCAAGAGAGGCTTGTGAACATCGACTGTCTCAATTTTTTGCCAATAGGGACAAGGGCTTCTATGAGAGAGGCATCATGATATTACCTTCCAAATGGCAACACGTTATCGAACAAAACGGCGCATATGTGACCTAAATCGGATCATTCTAACTATGGTAAGTCAAGCCTTCAATGTCATGCAAAAATAATGGATTACTTTTTACTACACCAGTTATAATGAAGTGGACTAAAAAATTACGCTGATTATAATTATTAACTGATCGAAAAAAAAGGCCAGTAAGATTTTTCTGGGATCAGTTGATGCTAAAACAGTTGCAGTTGATAAAACCATACTAAATATCAACATTGGAAGAGAAAGAATAGACTAGGAACGTATTTCGAAAACACTTAAGTGAGAATATGAAATGAGAAATATAGATACATGTGAAAATAGCAACGTCGAAAAAGGCATTCACTAAAAAAATATGTTTTTTTCTGCAGATCGATGAAGAAAGAGTTGACGGAGGAAGGCACCACGTACCTAGTAGTTGTTTCGAGGCAGGGTCCAGCGCCTTAGAGGAATGGGGGAGGTCCGAGGTCTCTCCATCATCATCATATTTAGTAGTTTTCTATTCACTGCTGGACGAAGGCCTCCCCGTTTTCTTTATACATATCTCGGGCTGCTGCTATAGTCATCCATGTAGCTCCTGAAAAACGCCTGACTTCATCTTGCATTTGAACGTCGTATCGGTCGTTTCTTTTCTCTAGGAATCAAATGATGTATATTTGTCATCCATCATCCATCTGTTCGTCTAGTTATGTGACCAGCCAATATCCACTTCATCTTCTTCGCAGTCTTGAATACATCCTCTACCTTTGTTTGTGCGCGAATCCATTCATTTATCTTCCTGTCCCTCCTAGTAATTTCTAGCATACATCTCTCCATTGCTCTTTGTGTGACTCTCAATCTTTGAGTTGTTTGCTCATTCAATGTCCAAGTTTCACAGAAGTACAGGTAAGACACATTGATTATAAACCACGCTTGACACACATTGGAAGTTTGCTTTTGAAAATAAAGTGTAGTCTTCCAAAAGAACTCCACGCCATTTTACATCTTCTATTTATTTCATCCGTCAACTTGGCATTCTATGTTTTGAGCTGGCCCAGGTAAACATACTCATCAACTATGCCTATTGTCTCTCCGCTAATCTTTATATCCTTCTTTGCAGCATGTTGATTGTACATTACTTTTGTTTAACTTAAGTTCATTTTAAGGCCTATTTTCGAACGCTCCTTACTAAGTTCTTCCATTCTGGTTTGTAGTTCTTTTGAACTTGAAGTAAACAGGACTATATCATCAGCGAATCGTAGGCGATGAAGATATTCGCCATTAGTTTTTATTACAACTTCATCTCAGTTTAAATTTTGGAAAACTCTCTCCAGGGTCGCACAAAACAGTTTTGGAGAAATTGAATCACCTTGTCTTACCCCCTTTTCCAACTTTAAATGTTTCACTTTCTTGATGTAGTCTAATGGCAGATATAGCAGCCGAGTAAATGTTTCGCAGTAACGTGATGTATGCACTTTCGATGCCTTCATGTTCAAGTGATTTAAGTACTGGTGACAAGGAAACCGAATCAAAAGCCTTTTCAAAACCTATGAATCCCAAACATAGTGGAAGTTTATATTCATTAGTCCTTTCTATAACTTCATTCAATGCTTTATGTGGTCCATTGTGCTAAATTCACGACGAAATCCGGCTTGTTCCATTCCCTGGTTAAAATCCAAGTCTCGTTCAATACGATACAAAATAATTTTGTTGAACATTTTGTATAGAGCTGACAGTATACTAATTGGTCTGTAAGGACGCCGCGTCCTTTGTCCCCTTTCTTGTACAATAAAATAATAACAGCGTTATTCAAACTTGATGTTATTTCTCTCTTCCTCAGGCACGTCGAGAATAATTTAGCAAGTTCCTCTTTCATCTTTTCAACTCCCGAGGTCTCTATGGGAGTGAAATTTACGTAAAATGCATATCATTTTGCCCTCTACGTTCATTCCTGGACAAAAAGATTGATTAAATGATTTGTCTGGAGTACCAAATTTGAATTTATTTATGGCCTTTAGAGATCTCAGGCTCAGACCGGGATAGGATGGGGGGAGATGATGTTGACAGATAGTCGGCCAAGGCCTATTTTTGTAGGTAGGATTTGCCTCGTGAATGAGGAAAAATCATGGAAGAACATCAGTCAGGATGGACGACAGCTGGGATCGTTCCTAGGACCTTTCGATTGCCAAACAAACATTCTACTAGCTGAGCCGTGTCCGCTCGGAATATGGAGTATTATTGTGCTGTATGGAACAGAAACGTGGAATTTACGAAGGAATGAAGATAGCAAATTGGAAGCGTTTGAAACGTAGACATGGAGAAGAATAAAAAAACAATATCTGGATACAGAAGATACGAAATGATGTGCTGAAGAGAACAAGAGAGAGATGAATATACTAGAGACAATAAAGAAAAAATAAACTGGTTAGGACATTGACTGTGCATAGACTTTATGCAGAGGGATGACATTCTTGGGTATGACTGACTGTGATTTGCTAAGCCGATACAATGTTACGTCATTTCTGACATTGCTTAACTTGATTTGCGCTCGTCTGCAAGTAATGACCTCTCAAAGTCTTATCATTTGGAACCACTTTGTATATATACTGTATAATGTATGTGACGGTAAATGGGGAGTGTATGTAATACGCTAACAATATTATATGTAAAGCTAGAAAGTTTATCCCCGAAATTTGAAAATGCCCCACCGCCCAGAAAGAAATGATTGAATACAACACTAGATCCAAACAACTTGGAATTATATGTAGCACTAATATTGACTGTTATAGATGCGTTCTCTTTATGGATAAAGATGTATTGTGTCATTGAAATAATAACAGTGATGAAAACAGCTATGGATACAATTTTTGCATCATTCCTGTTTTTAAGTGACAAAGGAGAAGAAAGCTCACTCCACTTCTAAACATCTTGCGCGTCACGAAATCGTTTAGAAATACTAAACATTGAATGAGTGCCAATATCTAACTTGTTTTTATCTAGCGTACAAAACACAGAAGCAGATAAAAAAAAAAGGAACTTAGAATTTAAAGACGAACTTGCCTGTATTCCCCAACCGGAAATCTATTAACTGACGAAGTAATAATGATGTTATAAATTTTGTTTCTTTGTTGTTCCTGTGTAAACACTTTTGTTTCACTCTGCTAACTGAAAGATATCCAGGACCTTTCTCTGTATTTTCGTCGTTTATGCCCGTCTCCGCTGCGAGGAGCCACAGGTCTGTTATATTGATCGACTAGCTCCATAACGAATAAGCTGACTGTTTTTTTTTTTTTTTTTTTCTGTTGCAAGCAAATGCATGTGCTCTGAACCCTGATCAGATCACCCATGACAACAAGTAATTCAATACCTAATTGCTTACCCCCCTTTTTTTGTGCGTGTCTCAAGCTGGTTTAAATAAATGTGAAGCAATGAATATTTATATATGCTACCAGAATTATATATTTAATGGTATACATTTTTTTAATTGGCCCGGGTTGACCATCTGAAAAGTTGGAGATGCACCGGGTTGCCCCTACGAAATGTTTCGCACCCCATTTTTCAAATTCCTTCTATCAAGGCCAAAGAGGAACAGTAGTTTTAAACGCTATAAGCCCATCAATGTAAAAATTCCGATTGATCAAAGTGAAAGCAAATGGTTCTTGAGCACTTTTTTAAAAAGAGAGTGCCAGTGAGTGTGCTCGTTGATGGAATTCATAATTTACTAAGCTTAGGTACGTAAATAGGCCTATACTCCATTTATTTACTATGGGCTAAGTTGGCAGTTGTAGTTTATGCCCGTTAGACTTCTAGGACATAAAGGAAAAGGCAGTGTCAGGGATATAGTGCAGGTGTCATCCCGGCATTCTACTCGTGAGACTAAGATAAACCCTGGAGAAACCCCAGTTAGGATGCCAGAAGGACGTCGGCCTTTCCAGGAGTTATTCCAAGTCAGTGATCACAATCACTGGCCCACGAAAGTTCGTATAGAAATTGCCTGTATTTTAAATACTATGTCTCCTACTAGATGTGTGGTTACAGTTCTCTCCTTCCATTCAAGGATTCCAACATTCGATCGCCGGTGGAGGAATCAGAATCCTCTTTAAAACTGTAGGTCCTATTTTCACAAAGCGCTTCAATTCAATGGGAAGGTAATAGCAACTGCCATGATTTCACTTTGGTATCCAGCAGCGCTTTGTTTCTGGTAAAGCATTGCCTTAGAATTCCGAAGGTCTTCGTAATGACTCCATTGCCCCGTCCCCATCCTCACTGAGGGATTCAAAGATTTATCCTCAGTCATACCAGGCAAATCCCGGATGGTACCTATTAACTAGTCACTAGTCAAATACCTTCCAACATCCTCTCTCTCACCCTATACAGCCTGAGCCTAAGATGCCTAAGGACTATAAATAAATTCAAAAATTCGTACATTATCATTATTACCAGCATCAAGCTTGGTGATGGTAAAATAATCATTGTTTTCATGTAAACTAAATGCAGATTTCGTGTTTTTTATGATCATATCAAATTCCTGTTCTTTTGTTAATTTAGAAATGATACATACACAACGCGTTTGATGAACTGATCAGCCAATTAATTATTAGAATATCTATCTCTTAGAAGGTCACAAGTTCTTGAATGTTGTTTTTTATTTAACTTATATTAATTGGCAGCGTTAGCACGAATGACCTAAGCCCATGCTTGACATGAAGGATGACATTCCTTAGCGAGCACTTTTCCGGGTACAGGTGTGAGTTAGGTATCGGCCAGGACCTTAGTTCAGACATCACCCCAGAGTTTAACCACACAGTGCTGGATATTCCTGTAATATCCCGTGTAGATCCCTCAATGTGCGTGGAATGTTCCATAATTAAGATCAAATAAGGACATTATTAGTATGTTCTTCTGAGAATATTAAAAGATTTTTCTAGGTTTAAATTGCTGGTAGAAATCTATGCATAGGCCTATACCAGGAATGCCTTAGAACATTGTACAGCGATAGCCCTAGGATATAACTATGTTCTATGAACAAAATGACAGAGAATTACTCACCACAGTTGCTGTTTTCATACATTTCTTTCACGCTGATTCATCCATTGATTTTGTTTCTAAATTCTCTACCGGTCTGCAGTGGGATTCGAAGCTGGAAGTTTTTGCATTCGTCGTTTGTAGTTCGATACTGTAACCGCTCGGTCACGAGTAATTCTCATACTCATTAATATTTTACTATTCCTTTTAAATTACGAAGACTCACAACGTTACCTTAACCCCGAAAATTACGTCAAATATCTTATGGGCTGAACGGGGAGAGAAAAATCAACAAACTAACACAAGATACAATCAGCTATTCTATATGTGAAATTCCAACTGATCTAGAGCGACCATTCACTACCGGTTTCCAAGCAGTTTCCCCGGATCAAGGCATTAATCACTGGCTATTTTCTCTCCCAGGTTTGAAGAATATATAAATCAATAAATCACATCCATATTCAATCCATTGCTGGATGAGGCCTCTCCCCGGAGGGAGAAGATTAGTCTACTGCTCCCACGCTGGCCAGACGGGTTGGGAGAGGAAAGCATAAGCTCTCACTGTGATAGCCACTATCTTTTATTCATCGCAGTTTCCAATTGCATCACGATGCTGGGTGGGTACCGTTCCAGACCCACACACCTTGGGGAAAAATCCTTGATAGCGCCGGGAATCGGACCCAGAACCTTCCGTAGTCAGACACGCTAACGGCCAACGGGGCTGGTCGAAGAATAAATATGTTTCGAAATTTGTTATTGTTTTTATTAGAAAGAAATATTCGAAAACGACTTGTGTCTAGGGCTACCGTACATACTCTTTTCAGGGGTAATAATTTTGTACCATCTACTTTCTCGCTAAATTCTTGCACTCTACTTTTTTTGTTATTTCTCTTCTCTAAAATCACATTAGGAATTTTCTGATTGACATACACGCTCATTTCTAAACTCCAGATTGAAGGAATATATATAAAGAGCAAGCACGTACTGGGTCCAGACGAAGGTGCCGTGTATTGTGCCTTCGGCGTGGCCTGCCTTGACAGGGAGGGGGAAACAGTCCGAGATAGACACTTTTTTACGATTAAAAACATCGACTCGGTATACGATGAGCAAATTTTCGCCAACTAAAAATTACGATATTGAAAAAAAAAAGGATTTTAATTTATACTTCTAGATCAATTTTCTAGAAGTAGATTTACGATCAAACCACTGGTCAATTTTCTCTCAACATGCATCAACAGAAACTACTCCAGATATTCTTCTTGACTAATCAAACTTCTCAAGCGGTACATTGTTAGCTTTACTCTGTAAAAATGCTATTTCGCAACAAAGTTGGCTTATTAGTAAGTTTAACACATATTTGTACCCTCTCTACACAACATAGAAGCAAGATGAAGACATGCAAAATCTTGGCTTATGTGAAACACGTATGCCATACAGTTCTTGAAAAATTTTCAAACAGCAATATTCCACTCTTCAGGTATTATTTTCACCGCTTCATCTTTGTACTCCAGCCAAGTACCATCAAAGAATAAATACTGGAGATGTCTTCTGGTAAGGTCTATTTCGTGTTTTCCCTCTGCCTTGCCAAATATTTTAACTAATATTTCAATATTGCCATATTTATTGTCGGGCAGATTTCGCATATTTCTTCCAGAGCAGTAGAGGACATGGATTAGAATTTCTTGAACCCAAACAATTCATGTAAGAGTGTAGTGTCCCATCCTCAATCCTCTATTACAACATTGCATATATTAATGCATAACAGTTCTAATGTCAATGCTGATAATGTCACACATCGCCATCGTCGGATTGTATTTCCTTTCCCTAATGCACCGACATCAATCCATTGATTCAAGCGGTGATACCACATTTCTTCCAACGAAATTTTGTCCACGCGACATTTCGTCCACAGACAATTCGTCCACTTGACTTTTCGTCCGCAAGACATTTCGTTCAACAGATTTTTCGTCCGCAAGACATTTCGTCCAACAGATTTTTCGTTCACGAGACATTTCGTCCAATGGACTTTTGGTCCAACGGATTTTTCGTCCACAAGACATTTCGTCCAATCGACTTTTGGTTCAACAGATTTTTCGTCCACAAACATTTCGTCCAATCGACATTTGGTCCAACAGATTTTTCGTCCACAGGACATTTCGTCTAATCGACATTTGGTCCAAAGGACTTTTCGTCCACAGGACATTTCGTCTAATCGACATTTGGTCCAAAGGACTTTTCGTCCACAGGACATTTAGTCCAATACACAACCTAACCAGCTGGTGCTACTGAAACGAAATTTAGTAATGTGATACATTATCACTAGTAGGTTACGAAAATATTACCAAATGTCTCCAAAGGCGCTATATTGAATCCAAAATGGGGACCTAAAATCCATTTTCCACGCCGTTTTAACTAAAGATAACAAATTTGGCACAAATGTGTAGTATCGAGAGTAGTTTAGGAAAATATTAAATTTTCAAAAAGTCGCCACCTGGGCTAAAAAATGGCCGCGAAATTGTTTTATAGAATACACACCCAAACCTCTGGAGCTAGTGAAACGAAATTTGGTATGGTGGTACATTATCACTACTAGGTTACGAAAATATTACGAAATGTCTCCAAAGACGCCATATTGAACCAAAAATTACGGACCTAAAATCAACTTTCACTTCGTTTGAGCTAGATATCAAATTCGGCACAAAGAAGGTGTAATATCAAGAGTAGTTTAGGGAAATGTTACATTTTCAAAAAGTAGCCATCTTGGATAAAAAATGGCCGCCAAACTAATTGTTGTATAGAATACACAGCCAAAACCGCTTGGGCTACTGAAGTGAAATTTGGTACGAAGGTACATCATCACTAGAGAGTTAAAAATTATCACAAAGTGTATCCAAAAACGCCATCTTAGATCCAAAATGGTGGGCCCAAAAACATTTTCCACAACGTTTCAGCTACAAATACGAAATTTGGCATAAAGGTGTATCATCAAAAGTAGATTAAGAAATAACTACAAAATGTTGAAAAAGTAGCCATCTTTGATTCAAAATGGCCGCCCAAATATCATTTTCCACATCGTCTGAGCTAGAGAAATGAAATTTGGCATGAAGGTGTACCATCAGGAGTAGGTCACGACAATAAAAGAAAATGTTAAAAAGTCGCCATTTTTAATCTAAAATGAAGACCCAAAAATCCATTTTCAAAACCACTGTGGCTAGAAAAACGAAATTCAGTATCACGGGTAGGTTAGAATAAATGGGGCAAACTTTCAATGTGGGGTCAAAGCTCCCCCCCCCCAGGTTGTTGGGAGAAGATTGGCACCATGAGGGAAAAGTGCCCAAAGAGAGTAGCTACGATAAAGGGGGCGCAACCCCCAAGTTGGGGTGCAGCCCTCTCGAGGGACTGGGGACAGCGTCCGCATTGAAGCAAAGCGAATCCACATAATATATGTGAGTCTCATGGTCACTCACTGACTGACTCACTGACACTGATCATATTTCCCAGGCCAAACTACTGAAACTAGAAACCACAAATTTGGTATGAAGGTGTATGACCAAAAGTAAGTAAAGGAAAAATTCCGACATTTTGAAAAAGTCGCCATTTTGAATTCAAAATATCCCCAAAATCCATTGTTGTATTGAATACACAGCCTAAAGGCTGGAGCTATAGAAGCGAAATTTGGTATGACGTACAAAATCACTAGTAGCATAGATCTCACGTGTGTGAGGAAGGCCACGTGCCTGCCATTCTATAACCCAGATAATATAACTAGGTTTTCCGAAGAATGTTCCACTTCTGAGATCACGTAACAGCTGTAAAAGAACAATGTGGAAAACTCTTGAACACAAGAGAGGATCGTTACCTAAATGATGATGTTTGGAAAGTCTAATAGCTTCCCATGTACCACTTGCACTTATGGTCAGAAAATATGTAGGCCCACCTAATCTTGAAGTAAGAGCAATGGCATCTAGATAGTTTACCTTCATGTAACGTTGCCCTCCAGTGAATGTACGAGGCAAGTAGATACGCCCTACTTTGATGCCACCTTCGCCCTGTATTGACTCATCACCTTCTACGTCAGCAACCGCCTTATTCATTTGATGCTCTTCAACAGCAGTTATAAGTTCATCCAAAGCAGCGGATCGAATAGTATCTGTGTTACGCCTTTGTTGCTGATAATGAATGAAATGTAGTCGTTGTTCTTCAATACGAGCGTACATATCAACTATCCAAGTCTCAGACAAAGGGTCATAAATTGAAAATCTAGCATCTGAGAGTAGATGACAACGCACATACTGACATAAAGTTATTCGTACTCCGTTGTTCCCACATTTACCTGCAAACCAGCCTGGGGTACCGTCCGGATACAAAAGAGGATATTGGAATGGTTCCATCATGGCATCTAAGCTGTCAATCTTCCTTGGTATGTTCTCGCCAATTTTCCACACTGTTAATGTTCGAGGCGTAAATTTCTCATTTTCAGTGCTTAAAATTACTGCAACCTATCGTCCTAAAAGTACATCGCCGAATCCTGGTCCATCTCGCTGACGAGTTGTTTGCTGGAATATTAGATGTGCAGATGATGATGGTTCATTTGCTACGTGCCTAAACTGTGTAACTAAAGGATTTCTGATGTAAACAGCTTGTTTAATTTCGTCAATCATGTCCCTGTTTAGGTTTTGTTTCTTTCCCTCTTGTTTTCTTCCAGTTGTTCCTTCCTCATCGTGCAAGTACATAAATGTGGGGCTTGGATGAGGACCTGTATAGGCACCGTCAAACACATTATGATATACTCTCCCAAGGATTTTCACGAACGAAGGACCTGTTCGTTGATGATGCCATCCTTGAGGAATTACTAAAGCAGAAAATGCAAAAAGGTCGTTGTACCTTCGTGGAGCAGATATAAATGTTTTATCTGAATAAAATGATTCGTGTAACTCTCCTAGCTGAACAACATTAAATCTCCCTTTCCCGCAGCACCACTGCTCACTTCCTAGTTCTTCATCGAACAACGTAGCCTTACAGTACGGATACCTACTAATATCCACAGCCTTCACCTTTTTTAGATCGTCCATTCGATATTCTCCAATTTTAATATCTCGACGCAACTCTGCGGGTAAGTGTTTCCCAGGGAAATTTATTCTTTGTTTTTCAACCACGCTTTTATTAACTTCTCGGTGATTTTGGGAGTATTTTTTAACTGCAGATTGATGCACTTCTAGATGTTCTTCGGAGTATATTTTAACTGCAGATTGATGCACTTCTGGATGTTCTTTGGAGTATCTTTCAACTGCAGATCAATTCAATTCTGGATGTTCTTTGGAGTATCTTTTAACTGCAGCTCGATGCAATTCAGGGTGTACTTCTCTGTAATGTTGTGAAGCGTCTTGTGGTTGTTCTTTTCTAGATTTTATGTTTTGTCTTGGTCTTCCACGATTGCTTTTCTTTGGTCGACCACGACTACGTTTCATCGGAGTTGGCATTACTAATTTATCTTCAGAATTATTATCTTGTAAGTCTTCTGAAGATGTCACTGTTAGATCTCTAATATTTACAATATCCTCCTCCGCCACAACAATTTGAATACGATGTACAACGTAGAATCTTCTTACATCGTCAACTGCAGCATGTGCCAGCCACAGTTTACATAGTGCTGGTACGTCGTCACACTCGAAGATCCGCGCACAATTAGCTGTTGGTGTGTTGGGGTCGTAAATTCCATTTGAAGAAACAGCATGTGGATTAAATAATAAATATTTTGTATCGCACTTCCAGAAAGAGACTGTGTAATTTTGTCCGGTAATGAGATATCCTGGAGTTTCAGTGTCAGTAAAATTATTGCTCAAGTTCATAACTAATTCTTGTTCGCACGCTTGTCGTTCTTCCTCATATAGAGGGAATCGTCCATCAACCACCGGGATCACCTGTTACTCTTCTACCGCAACAATCGAAATCTCTCCGGAGCTCTTCGGACTCCAGAAACACATGGTTTCTTCTAGAAAAACGATACAAAATGTCGCCACTATCGAGAATGTAGTCAACAATGGTATCTGAAAAATGTCCACTTATTGTAGCCCACGCAACACCGCATGCAGAATTAGCTACGCACTGCGTGTATCGGGAAAACGTATCGCAGCTGCTTGACTGCTGTTGGTAGCAGAAGCGTATATTGGACGAAATTAACTCCTCATATGAAACTGCAAAAAATAGAAATACGTACGCATATTTGTGTAAGTTTGATATGATCTATACTTATATAGTAATTCAAATATAAAGGTAAAATATAAGTTTCCGACGTTTACAATATTCTCATAGTCTAACGTAGTATTTTATATATTAAAATTTATATCATGGACTATGAATGGAATTGATAATAAATGAGAGATTACAGTTTCGATCCCTGATAATAAAGTAGTTCACTCCCCACACTGTACTATATATCCCAGCTTTAGGACGTCATGAACGTCTCATTAAAAAGAAGAGTGAAAAATGATCGTTTCACTTTGCCCAGGAACGTTTTGATCAAAATGTTAGGCTTCTGACAGGACACATTATCATTAATATTTATTATTATCCTTGAAAATCAAATATATCGCACAATACAAAATTAATGTTGCTAATATGTTTAATTTTTAAAAATTGCAATGCAAGTACTTTCAGTAGACAGATTTATTGTTTCGTCGGTTGGATGACATAATAACATAACTCCATTCTGTTAACTTCTCAGCAGAAGAAATAGATTTTTCAGTATGTTTCACAAAATACCATACAAATAAGTTAATACAGATTTGTTTCCCGATACTTTAAAGTTAAGTTAATTAAGTGTAGTGTAACTTATGTCATATGATGCACGCTAGCAGGCAGCACTGTTACTCAATTTTCATAAAAATGAAATACGTCGTTACCGATCATTTATTTTAGTTTAGTCTCTTAAATATTAATCCCACGTTTCCGTCACGGGTATAACATAAAAATCTACTATTGTATTTAGTGATTTTCTCCACTTGTTTAAAGGCCAGAACAAGAAAATGGTTATCTGTTTGAAGGTTTTGAAGCTGATAATTGAAGATCTCAAGCAAAATCTACTAAGTAGGTTTAGCTGCAGTTTTTATACTACAAACAGTTCAGTCAAAACTGAACGATCTTGAAGAAAGTGGGTTAAAATAAATTTCAGATTGTAAGAAGTAAGTTTGTTGTTTCTATTTGACATGTATACACAGTAAAAAATAGCTGTGTTAATTCAACACAATGCGGTGTCCCAGCGTGACTACCACTTTTGTGTGTTAAATCAACACAACACACGGTACTGAAAGACCGTGTTGATTTCGGTACTGAAAGAAAAAGAAGTTACGGCTGCAGCTAGTTTTGAACATGGATTGCTCAGTTAGAAATCGAGCGTCTTACCGACTTCGCTAAATCGTCAGGCGAAAAGAAGCACTAGATTGACACAACAATATAGAGGATAAAAGAAATGTTTCTGAACCCCAAACACAAAGTTAATCTCACGACTTATGCCATGACTTAATCACTTTTCCATCGGTCAATTAGGGATCACAATCGCCATTAATTGAGAATATGTTCAATGTCTATAAAAGTAAGAGCAGCATTTGACATGTTGTTACGATAAGAAAGCAGTAATGCTGCTCAAGTGTTTGACTGTCGCCATCTTGCTTGCGTTTATAGAAATAGAATACTCTCAATGAATGGGAATTCTGGTTCTCAATTGACAAATAGGAAGTGATTAAACCATGGGATAAGTCGTGCAAATAACTTAGTTTGTTTTGGAGGTTTAGCAACACATACTTGATCCCATAAACTGTTTAAATCTATAGTGTAGTCGTTTAATTCAAATGTTGTTCACTAAATATCGTTTGCATCTAGTGCATTTTCTGTCTGACGATTTAGCCAAGTCAGTAAGACGCTTGACTTCTAACTGAGCAACCCATGTTCAAATCTCACTGCAGTCGTAACTTTTTTTTCCACAGTACCGAAATCAACACCGTGTGTTGTGTTGATTTAACACATAAAAGTGGTAGTCACGCTGGGACACCGCATTGTGTTGAATTAACGCAGGTATTTTTTGCAGTGTAGACTATATTCATAAAATCTCTTCTCCATTTTCTGCAAATAATATCTTTGATTAGTTTACACTTAATACATTTGTCGAATGGGACACTCTTCAATATAATTTAAAATTTTCCTTCCAGCACGGAAAGGGGTTTCTTATTAATGAACAATTTGTGGAAAGCAGAAAAATCATAATTAAAATAATAAAACTCTTCTGCATTTAATAATCACATAATGTATTTTTAATTTACATGCAGCGAATTTTCCGAAATGATTTTACGAATTCAGGAGTAACTTTGAGTATCATCTCATACGATCTCTACATTACCAGTTGATGACACTGAGAGAAACCATTGAGAACGTCACTCAAGTTGGCCAGCCTCTAGATATGACCCGAACACCTAATATAACGCTCTACCATCTGGCCTACGGCCGTTCGGTTGAAAGCTAATGTTTATAGTCTATAAAATTAAGGGTCCGCTCACCATGAAAACGTCAAATCATTTCCTACGTATGCTAATAATGGGAGCAACATCTGAGTAATCTTGCAGTAATAAAATTACACTGCTGATGTCATATCTTTTTCACAATACCTTGTATGTAGCTCAGTTGAGCGTTTCTCAACCATTCGCAACATCCTGCGTTAAAATCCCGAATGAGGTTTTCCCTGGTCTCACAAGACGAATCGCGGGATAATATTTTAAAAAATAACGATATCCGCTTCCTTGTATTCCTTTCTTTTCCGTAAACATTAGCTGTCAATTGATAAACGTTAAACTCTATAGAAAAAATAATGTATATTATTTTAAGTCCACGTATTGATATATATAGATGCTATTCACTCACAAATCACGATCCACTTAAATATATCCCTGATATCGCGATACAGTTTTCGCGAAATAGTTCTGTTTTTTTTTTTTTTTTTAAATATTTAGGGCCGTTAGGCAACTTTCTTTCAGACACATTGAATGATATGAAAATTGATGAACTGAAGTAATTGTGACAAAACGGGAAAACCCACAGAAAACCAACACATATGGTGTTTGACCACACCAAAGTCCACATACATGAGCTGGGAATAAACCAAGAACACCAAGCAACAGTAGTAAGACCTGGACCATTAAGCTACCGCGTCATTAGATTTGTTACAACTCCATTCTTTGAATGATTAAACTGAAAAAAGATTAAACTACAGGGCAGATGACTGACGTCCTATTTTTCCCTTCCCATAATCTCATCATCATATCTAAGGTTCTATTATATTTGTTGAATTAACATAAAATGTCGGTAACAATCACATCAAGAAATAATTAAAACGGTATGCTGTAATGAAATTATTATTCGCATGACCTAAATTAACCAAATTCAAAACAAATCTTTCCATTAATTCACGTAATTGCTACATCTCATTAGACTAATGAAATTCTGATTTGCTCTTATTATCATGAATATTAATACAGAAGCCGAAGATCATTAAAATTATAAAATCGAATTGAGTCCATTAAATAAGTTGTGTTAAATAAAGTAATCTAACATAACCTAACAAGAGACATATGGTTGCTTAAAAAACAAACACATTATCATTCGTTATTTATTGTTATCAAGTAAAACTTAATCTTAAGGAAAACGGATGCAAATCTGACAAGGTTTAGTAGAAATTAGATTATAATACTAAAACGAACATATCCGGTGGAATTAGTAATGTCTTCTTGAGAATTATCTACGTAAAACACGATTACTATTATAAACATATCATCAAAAATAAAGTAAAATATCATGAAGATGTAAAAAATAGGTTTATCTTGCCTTAATTGGTTTATAGCTCAAAACAATTATATTAAAATAGATAAAATCTTAAAAATGCCACGGATAACGAGAAGTCGCGCGCCACCCTAAACGGATTTAGGGACAGTTCTGAGTAACTAGCTTCTAACGGCACGAAAATAGGTAAGGTACCTTAGCCACAGACGTCGGAGGAGCGAATCTCTCAGTTGTAGACATAATAGCAAATTTAGTTATTATCACTACAATTTGTACTTACTCTTGGCGGGGCTGAAACTCACGGAGCTTGGCCAGAACCCGCCCTGGAGCCTGCACTCTTTGAAAATTATAACAAGTAAACTTACAACTATCATAAAGGATGGCGTGGAAGTGAATAATATTTATGTTGTTGAAAGAAAATAAATACTCGATTCCTAACTAATAATATTTGCATTTTTATTTAAACAACCTGGGGATAGGATATTGATTTTTCTAATTGATTACACATTTAACTTAATTGATATTTAGCGTTATATTTATGAATTATTACCAAGAAATTTTGGCTCCGAGAAACATATATTAATGATCCTGCCAGTCTCCGAGCTCTTCGGAGTGATTGATAAATATGCCCGTTAGTTTCCTCGATTTTTACGATGACATTTTTTTTAACCTGATTAAGATATAAGAGAAATGCGAAGTGTTTCCGTTCCCTTACATATGTAACTATATTTAATTTACTGTTACTTTAGTTCGTGTTTGGTGTGATTTTAATGAACAAAATAAATCACGAGTTCATGAATTGCAATCACGATAACGGTAGGTTTTGAGGACAAATTTACTTCGATATTAAGAATACTGTTTTGCTATAAATATCACAGACAATATGTCAAGTGAGCGATAGGAATCGAGGATAGGTCAGAAAAGGCCAGGTTAGATATTGAATAAGTAAAACAATATATTTCAATGTAATTCCCATTAAAAATAATTAAATATCATAAGTGTATAAAATAATAATGTATATTCCTTCTGATAGTATTATTTTGCCACTATGAAATGTATAGTTGTAGAATATTGCAAAAATAAGTAAGTAGTAATGTTTATTTACTATTAACATTTGTCGATATACGTTAGATTGGTTTCACTCAAGTTTTAACATTCGGGGATATATCTAACATTCATCCTAAATTGCATTAAATCAAAGACAACAAAATTACTATTTAATAACAAACACTAATTCGAATATTTATTCAAATATGCGTAATGTAACTAATTATAAATTGTTCCATTTAGTATTACAATTAATCAGAAGCATATTTACATTATTGCTCAATAGGCACATTGTACATATATTTTACGGTACAAATTTTAAAAGTTTCAAATACAAATAAATCATTACGTCTAATTGCGTTTCCAAATAGGTCGAGTAGTAATATCAAAATGATATTCATGGCTTCGAAAATTTTACACCAAATCTAAACTTTCAAACAACAGTCCGTGTTCCGAAAATCTACAACCATAGATAATAATAATACACAGCCATATTCAATCCACTACTGGATGAGGCCTCACCTGGAGGGAGGAGGTGGTCTACTGCTCCCACGCTGACCAGACGTGTTGGGAGAGGAGAGCCGAAGCTCTCAACTGTGATCGCTAACTCTTTATTCAGATAGCTTCCCAATTGGCCACACGACGCTGGGGGGACGCCGCACAGGCAACACCATCTGGAGTACTGCAACGGTCACCCGTCCAAGCACTGACCAGACCCAGAGCTGCTTGACTTCGGTGATCTTACGGGAACCGGTAGACCAGCTCGGCTAGGGCTATGTATAATTATATGGACGTTTGAGGAAACAATGTAGCACTCCTGCTGACAGCGAGAGACAGGGATATGATGATATGCGCTATCGATAGCGCATTTGATATTATATATATGATAAGTCATTAGTTTCCACGATTTAAAGTTGCTAATTGACGATTTATTTAACTAAATTCTCTAGGTCAATACATCATTCGTGCTTTTTACTAAAACTTAGTACAAGGTAAATGTTTTTTTTTTTGGGGGGGGGTCTAGTTCTCAAACTACACTAACCTAGGAGAAGCTGTACATAAATCTGATACTTTCAGAACACATGCAGAAGCCCAAGACAAGGGGAAAAAATTAGCTTTGTACTACCTCATGTTGCAGAGTTAGTGCGAATAAAGTTTATATGCATCAACGCTTTGCATGAGAAAGAAAGTTAATTATGAGAATATATTCGTTTAAAAGTATAAAGCTCTTCAATTTCTACTACAGTATTTCCAGTTTATGACTCATTCTATATAGGATAATAAGATAAAATGAAGTGTATGGGCGGTAACAGCACTATAGCTTACGCCCGTCCCGTTGTTCAATATAGGAAAGTGGGGGAATCGCGACCAGGTGGGTAATGCCGCTCATCAAACTACCCGGTAAGTACAAATGTGGAATCAATTCTTATAGTGTCATATCCTAGAGCTGTCAGTGGGCATTCAACAGGGAAAAGTGAAAGATATCCACGCTCTTTCCGGTCTTTTATGTGGAAAAAGTGTTTTGAGCTACTGCTTTATAATTCAAATATGATCTTTCATTTCTCTAGCTTGAATGGTATAGAAAATGGGTTTTCGGACGAACATTTCCGATCCAAGATGGCGAATTGTCCAAAATGTAATATTTTCCTAAACATCTTCATGCCAAATTTCGTATCTCTAGCTCAAACGGTGAGGAAAATGGATGTTTGTGTCCGCCATTTTGGATCCAAGATTGCATCTTTGGATAAATTTTCTAATATTTTAATAACCTTCTAGTGATGGTGTACTCTTACACCAAATTTGGTGTTTCTAGCTCAAGCGGTTTAGGCTGTGTATACTATACAACAATGGGATCGGCGGCCACTTTAGATCCAAGATGGGTACGATTTTAACATTTTGTACTAGTTAATTTTGGGGTAAATTTTACTTACCCAAAATGTAAAATATGCATGAGGAACGTAATGTTTTGTGTGTGGGAATGTTGAAACTAAAAATAAAGTATCGAGTAATAAAAGTGTCAAATAAGAGTGAAAGAGCTAAAAGTACATCGATCTATTGGGAACTTCGGTGTTCAGACAGAGCCTGTGTGCGAATTACGACTGGGGATGGGGTGATAAACGTCCTGGAATGCATTTTTCCGTGCCTTCTAACTAGAGTTCAATATCCTAGGGTGAGTGATATTTTTTCCCTCTAGCGCATTACAGCCTTTTTTACGTTTGATTTAGATATCGTATTTTCAAAATTATTAAAAAAAAAAAACTTCAATTGACATACAGTTAAACCTTTTGGTTATTCGTGGAAGCTCCCACGAATCGGTCAAAAAAATAAAGGTTAAGTTAGCATGGTTTAGCTTATATTAGTTCATCGTCTTTTACTGGCTTAACGTCCTTACCCCTTCAAAAATCAGATCCGAAATAATTAATTGAACATGATAATTTATCTCCTGGGGGAGTATCCAAAGAACATCCAACCTATTATATAGCCCAGCTAAGAGTGGTTCAATCGAATTTCATTATTATAGTTGTAAAAATGTTTCATTCAGGCTGTATTTATTTAAACTCGAGTACCATGAAATGAACGGTACCAGACAACACGGCAAGTTCTGTTTCGAAGATAGATCGGGTGCTGCTATAGTTTTACGTCGCCAAAAAATGGAAAATTTACAGGAGAAATGGAGTTCGTGGGTAAGTAAAGGAAGGTGTCTTATGTAAAATTGGCGCGGCGCTGCTTGTCTAAAGTGCCTAATTACTGTAAATAACGAAGGTTTCTTACCCGCTTAAAAGGGCAAGGTTCGGCCATTGTAAGGAAAAGACGATATGAAAACCGATCGCAGCGCCATGAATACGACTCCCTTGGGGTTGCAAATTAGCGGGAAACAGTGGTAACCCCTTGTAGTCGCGTGTGCAATAAAAAAAAACCACACCTGACCTTAACTAACCTCCGAGTGCCCTTGGTCACTACTTTTATTAAATTTCCTAATGCGTGTAAATAACAAAGATTTCTTACCCGCTTCAGAGTGCAGTGTTAGGCCATTGAAACAGTGGTAACCTCCTGGAGTCGCGTGTGCAATACAAAAAAACACCGCACCTAACCTTACCTAACCTCCGAATGCCCTTGATCACTACTTTTATTAAGGTAAGTGCAGATGTTTTAAGTGTCTATAAGTATATCCAAAGCATTGTAAGTGTAAATGAGGGAAAATCCTGAAAACATGCAAAAACGTGCGTATATGGCCCGAAGTGCATATAATGTAAAAGTACTGGAATGGGATGTTCAAGCCGCGATGCGCCCAGAAATTTAGCTTTCGGGAGTGAAATAGAAAGGAACAGTGAAAATCCGAACGAAAAATAGCAATGGTTGTCTGGCGACGTAAAACTATAACTGCACGAAAGATCGAAGTGAATGTGGAGGTGCAGTACTTGTATTGTAACGAGCTATTGTACCGAAGAGAGGCGTTGGAGGGTACGTTTCTTAATAAAAGCAACTAAGTAGAGCATTGTTCACGATAGAGAAAACAAGGCCTTGCTGAACGTTATTGCGTTTTATTTGGGAGGGAATTTAAGCAAAATTATGATGATTGCATGGGCCACTACTTCTCGTATGAGGGGTGTGTTGCGGAGGAGTAAGACAGTAATATAACCAAACGATACTTAACCTAACCTAACATATGCTAATATAAGCTATTAGAATTTAATGCACATTAAAAATAATTAAAAATCATAAGTGTATAAAAT
>JAGDQP010020086.1:18714-33857 GCA_022664845.1 Lepisma saccharinum | reverse complement strand
CATAGATATTTAATAAACGTTACCAGCTACTACTGACTAGATATGTCCAAAAGACTCGATTAATAATTAAAGCGTATGCGCAAACAAACGCCTAAGTGTCATTTTCAAATAAAAAAATCACGAGTACATTTTTATATATAAAAGGAAAAATGTGAAGCATAAAATATTCATACTTTGCACGAAGACATGTTAGACTAAAGTCCGCTTTGTTATATATAAAAATGTACTCGGGATTTTTTATGTGATAATGTCACTTAGACGTTTGTTGGAGCATACGCTTCGATTCACATTCATATTCAATTAAGGGGGAAGACGCATATCCAATATGTTACACAAACGTCCTTTAACTTCCATCCAGGAGGGTATCTGTTAACATCCGACAGAGTGCCTCACATAGGCTCGTTAACACCTTAATTCAGCCCTGAATAACTAATAAAATATGGTGTGACCTAGTCAGTTACTGTACCAATTGTTTGGGAAAATGGCAGAGGTGGTGGGACACGTACAGCCTGGTACTGGTTTTATGGTTGTGTAGGAGTGCTCGTGTGGCATGGCTTTGTCCACTGACCACCTCAAAACGTCATTAACACATGACTGTTACATAACACTGTTTTATTACCATTCGCAATTCTTCATGGACTTCATGTCTCCCAGTTGTACCATATGATGGGCCCGACTGAAATACTTTGTGAACAACTGCTAGACGGATGGTCCAGCATCCCCACAAAGGTTTTCCGTCAATTTCCACCACGTCGAGTTCCTACAGTGTTCTGGTAATAGAGGGAGAGTCCCACACAATGCGTAGAGCCTCTCTCTCGACTTTCGGTACATGACTATTTATTTTGGAGTGTAATTCTGTGATAGGAAAGTGAAGCTTTCTACAAAGCGACGTACAGTGTGTAACGAAAAGCTTACACGGACTTTCTTCTGTTGACATAGAAACAGTTGGAAAGGTTTCTTGAAACGATAGCTTACACGGTGGTGCTTCAATAATAAGTAAAATTATTACTACTAATAATAGTAATAGTAATCATAAATCTCTTGCCTAAAGTTTATACGGTTTAAAGTATAACTTCTTGAAGCGAAAATTAATCTTAAACAAGTAACGAAAACTGAAAAAGGAATTCCGCTATACAGCAAATGAATTTTGAATAGTACCTTAATCAAAATTTGCGTTGTACTGGGTACACTAACTTATGCACAGTAACGAATAGAGTTGTTTTAGGTAACCAATAACAAACTAAAACCCCTTCTACGACAATTGAAGTAATTTCCGAACCTCAGAACGGCTGTATCAACCAACCTCATGAAGAGCACTCAGCCAACTCAACATATTTGGAATACTCAAAAGCTAAAAGAAGTGCCTCTACGTACCAGTACCTCCAAGTAACTGTCATAACAATTCTAGACGTTCGCGTATGAATATTTAAAAGAGAAAATTCACTAAATTGCACCTCTAAAGATACCTACTTTATACCAATGAAAATTGTGAGGGCAATTAAAGTATTGAATTTCACACAGTAACATATATTACAAACCAGAAAGACCTAATAATAATAGGCAACAACACGCATATAAGCAGAAATGAGTAGTCAATAAATTATAATATTAAAATAATAAATATATATTTACAAAGTGAAGCTCTAACATCCACGTCATTCTTCCGTTCTGGTACTTGATTATATCGTACTTAAATAAAGATTGAATAAACTGATAAAATGAATCACAGAAGCCACAAATACCAGTATCCCAAGGAACTGCAATTGACATCACAGAAACCAGTATCTCATTCACCGAATAGAAGAAAATATGGAACTGCAAATGGCGGCGAGGGTGCAACTTGTTTGAACCAGTCAAATGCAAGTTGCCCAAAATCAAAATAAAAGCCACCTAGCACTCAAAGTACGTAAAGTAATGGAGCATTCCCTAACAACAGAATGTTGAATAAGAAAATCCACATATCCACTTTCCAAGACCAAATCGGAGAACGTCGTAGTTCATATCAGAAAAGAAAAAGGTAGTTTATACGTACACAATATAACTCTAACTAAAGCAAGGCAGGAGTTTGAATTTCCAGCTGGACTTAAAGTCCACACTTTAATGCGCGACGACAAATGACCACAAATAGAGCGATACACAATAAAATCACAAATAACGGACAGCAGAATAAAACTGAAGGAAGAATCTGTAATGAATTTGTTCAATGATTACAAGTGAATAACTTAAACGAAAAGTAATAGAAATAGAAAATAAACAGGTAACAGATATCGATTGTTTGTTGTTCATAAACTTGTAATAAGCAATATTTTCTATTTCAGATTAGCTTTTTAATCGTGCTTAGAGTCGATGAGTCATTTCAAATAATACCAGCCAACAATTATTTTGAAATAAAGAACTATAATTTTTATTTATACTATCTTCCTATGTCGCCCATTTCTTCACATAAAAGTTTAGGTGTAAACGCTCACATGGAGATTGAAACAATTCAATCAGTTATTTTTGAAAGGATACATTTTTGATAAGTTAAGAAAGCATTAGTGACCTACCTAAAATATGTACGATTGAATTATAGGTTTATTTTACTTTCGTCATAACATTTTCTTCTGATCCTCAAATAGGAAGTTGTTCCTGAGCATACCAGTACTTTGTTCGTAGTCAAAAAGTGAAATTAAAAAGATCGAAGTTATTTTCAAGTAAATAAGATTCTAGCGCAACGCTCTATATTATATATGTGGGGCTTAGAACCAAAAGCTGCAATCTCCACTCCAGTCAATTTTACCTAAAAGAAAATTTATGTTAGTAAATATAATAGCATAAGGGTACTTTTCTCCTGTTGTTATTACGCAAAAACTGCAAATTACACAAAGAGATAGTGTCGTTTTCTTCATTTACATTCATTACACACTTTAATGTACACAATTCCATCAAAATCTAGGTTTCACAAAGACTGGAGATTGCATCTTTTGCTTCTAAGGCTCACATATGTATGAATTGGTACTTCAAGACAATGTAATGCACAAACACATTTTGCAAGATGTAATGGCTCTAATATCCGAATTATCACTAAATAAAATGAGCATGTCAGCCGAATGCAAGCAAATAATTTTCAGCGTATTAACCAACCATATTACGCACTTACCAGTGTAAACAAACTTATGTCTTTAAATATATATATAAAATAATAAAATGAGAATTCTTACCTTTTCGTTGGCCGCAGAACAAACTCTTGTAATTTGGTAGATTCGGAAGGAGTGTAAAAGAAATATGATTATTTCATTGATGAAACTAGTGATAAACTCTAGAAACATTCCCATCAACAGAATTGATGCACAAAAGTACACAGAGACGAGCAAAATCAACATGATTTCAATGATATGCGAAACCATTACAAAGCCGAATGTTTTATTGACATCATTGATTAAATCACAAATACAATTATGAATATAACGAGCCAGCTTCAACTTTTTCAATTTATATATGTTGTGAACTGCGAAGGGAAAACTAATCGCATCATTAGAATCTTCAGTTGTAAAACTGTGTCCCAAACAATGTGTTCCTCTGGTTGAGCACTTTCCAAAGTAGTTATTTTTACTGACTGTTCTAGTATTTCCAAATATGTCTTTGTAACATAGACAAACGAAATGTATTGAAATTCCAAAACGACACTTTGAATTACAAATAAGGTGAAAATAAGTATGTTTAAAATGGACGTGTCGTAGAATATTAAACACATACTTGAAGTAAGCAGAATACTGCCAAACTCACAAGTCATATTTAAAAGTGTGAATCGTCTTAACTTCAAATGAGTAGGTGTCAGATTATATAAAAGGCATCTTTCAATTACTGATAACTTGTCTAAAATCTTATGAATATTTTCATGGTTTGTTAAGGTGTACAAGAGAAAAGCGGCTTCTGAGAGTAGAAATGTGATCAGTCGTATTCCATGGGTAACCAGAATGTTATTGCTATCACCGTAATTACATTGAAAACAATCATTTGATAATATTTCCACAATTACAGAAGATCCCAGGAAATACGAAGAAATTAAATGAATCAACAAAAGGAAGGATCTAGAAATATATCCAGAAGAAATAGGAAGAACTGCTAGCCACTTAGAAATAGTAAAAATTAATTTGAATTCTGGTTCTAATGCGGAATTAGTCATTGGCATTTCCGATACGAGATGATTATGTGTAAGGAATTAAAATTATTATGTTTAGAGTACAAAATCCTTACTGCAATATATTTACAATTGGAAAAAGTTTTGGATTCCACGAACGAATTCTACCTATTTTTAAGTGAACGAAATTTCCATGTAGTTGAAATGAAGTATCAGATGTAAAAAGAACTAATCTAATGGCGTACCATTCTTAATGAGAACCAAAGTATTTTTCAAAGTAAATAAAGGACAATTTACTAGAAAATTGTCTTCTAAGTAAATTAAATAAATTTTAAATTTAAATGTTACATGTCTTGTATTTTTAATGAACGTATTAAAAATAGTGTTTGTTTGTTCATTTTCTCTGTAATTACTTTTAACTAAGCATTTTAATGGCTCCGTGTGAAGGAAATGTTTTATCTAATATGACATTCGTAGTAGAACGGAAATTGCTAACGAAGATCAATTACTATGTCAGTACAAAATTCAACTTAAATTATGATTACTAAGCAATGGATTCACAAGAAATATATTCAGAAACAGAAATGCTTTTCTTAACATTTTTATTTCAAATAAATTATATATTCATTTTTTTTCAGTATTCTCTACAACTTTCCAATGTATGTAAAATAAGCTTTCTGCTCAATTGTAAGGCATTAATCATTTTACGTGATATAACATAGTAAAGGTAAATAAAGGTCCGCCTGTTCAACGGTTTATTCGACGTTGAATAATAGTTGATAAGAAATGATGAAGAAACTTTTTTAGTTAGCCATACAAAGCATGGATGCTGTCTATTGGTATATATAAAATTAGTTTCATTTTATCCGTTGCTTTCCTCGTGATATACGCTGTTAATTTTTCCAACAGTAAATAATCCGAGCAGCTGTTGTGGGGTTAGAAAACAGGAACGTTCTGAACTTTTCATTGGTAACTCGTCGTCTTATCCCCTCATCCATTGATACACGTTGCGACTTCGTTGCTCTTTTACGGTATCTCTATTAACAGGCAGTCTAGAATTGAGTTGATACTCGTTGTTCACCATCATGTACGAATAAAAATAAAGAATTATTCTTTCTATCATATGCTCAATTTTTTCTCTTTAACACTTTGATCATCGCTGTACTATTTGTATTTCTCAATACGTGTAATACGTCGCCTTAGAAAACGCATATAAAAAAATATGTTATAGATTAACGCCCTATTAACAAAATTAAATGTTCGTTGAAATGTAGTTTAGGATTCAACCTGTTTTCAACTTGCAAATGAGAACATGAAAAAACAGTTAATTTTATTGTATTTGGTTTTAATTATAATGTTTAAGCAATTAAATTAGAAATAGAAGTGTGAAACGAAATCTAGGACATACATAGTATGAATGATAGTTTCAAGTACGTCGTATCAACGAAATTCGGACTTCGTTGAAATATGCTTTAAAATTCAATCGATTTTCAACGTGTACATGAGAACATAAAATGTAGTTTGTATCATTCAATTAGTTTTTATTTATATTTTTTAACATAACATTAGTAATTAACACATCAAACAAAATCTATACCATAGTTGAAAATAACATATTGAATGCACGTTGTATTAACGCCTTATCAACGTAATGACGTCTTTGCTAAAATATGGTTTAAAGTTAAACGTAATTTTTTCAACCGATAACAGGTAATCAACTTAATGAACCAAAAATCAACGTTCTAAACAAGTATGTGTGGTACCGGAGTAACTATAAAAGCATAGTGTTGGTTTGAAGGTATCTGGCAATAGCTTCCCTCGTTTACTATGTCTTGTCAGTTAAAAGATATTGATCCACAAATTACTCCATTTTGTGTTGGAATTTCAGCTGCAGTATGGTTAAATTTTTAAGCAACTCCCACCAGTCGTAATGTTAAAATGACCAAAACTGAACAATCTAGAAATAGAGTCACAGCACAAAGCTTCATAAAGCTGTATCAATTGAGAGGTCGTTGTTCATGATATTATACCTAATATCACCCCAGAAAAAAGATAAAGTACTTTCTTAGTTTCAGAAATGTTATTACTAAGTTATTTGTAACATTTTGTACAAAAATGTAATAAAGGTTCAAAGTCAAGACTGGTTTAGAACCGAAACCTAAATTTCTTTGAAACTCAAGAACAGATTTTTTTAACGAAGTTTGTTAAATAAACTCTTCTGCAAGGTATTTGTGTAATAACTAGGACAGTCTAGATTCAAACCTTGCAGCTTTGTATGAAGAAATGCCTAAATTCCTGTTTCCTCTGTCATGTAATATATAGTCTAATACTAACTTAGTGCAAACGACATTTGTTTCTTTTACACCGTTCCTTCTTCCAAGCACTGGTCAAGAGAATTAATAATGAGAATACCTTACTTCCGGTTTACTTTCATTATCCAACAAAATCTATATTTATCTTTTGCCTTTTATCTCAGGGACGCTGACTTTAGTTTCTTCTGGGATAATTGTAAAAAGGTGAGTTCCGCATACCAATGAAGAAACCACCTTCACGATGCTCCTACTCCAAAGATAAAAACTAGGGTGCCCACTCTCTGGATTATGCCTACTCATAGGGGCTACGACTAGCTTCACGAAAAATATCGACTGGAGTTGACATAATCACTAAAAAGTGTTTTAAGCCACAATATAGTGTTAAAGCTTGAAGAAAACGAAAAAATGATAGAATTAAAACATTTTAATAAAGTTTCCCTACTGTTGTTATGTTCTATTGTACACAACCCTGCAACTATTATATACTTTACATAGATTTACAACTATTTGCGTTTATGCTTTTTTATCAAATGATTACATTAATATGAACATTCGAATAATTTTCTCTTTTATAAACACTTATTCCATTATTATAAAAACATTTTCATAATAAAATTAAGTTGAGAATGTTTAAAATAACATATTTAAACTATTTACTTTACGCGCTAGATGATCGTAACGCCATCTGTTGTCCTCCTGGGCTTTAGCTCTAAACATAAGATTCTTCCTACAATGACGCAAGAATGATGTCATTATACTACATAAATGTTGTTCATTCACTTGAAATGGCTATTCAACGTAAGAAATTACTTAAAACTCACGTTAATCAGTGTATGAAACGTTTATAAAGTTAAATAGTGTTTTATTTGATCTATTTATACTATAAAATATATATAAAACACACATTTATAACATCTGTGGACATAACAAAGAGATAAATATATAAGAGGCTGCAACCAATAATAATCTATATACGTTGGTTTATTTGTGTCTTTGAACACGATGCAAATATATTGCGTGGATTGATTTCAAGCAAATTTTGCATATGTGTTCTTTGGGTACAGGAGCAGGAGCGAGAGGTATTTTAAGTCAACAGAAACGAATGTGCCGCGATCTAATTAATAAAAAATACTAATTTCATTGTTTATAACGATGAAATAAATACATTGTTTCCCATTTATAGGTCAGAAATAAATATTTAGTTCAGATTTTTCAAATCAAATTTTTCTGTGCTAGAACGCTGGTGTAGCATTCGGGAAGTCGCGGATTCGATTCGAACGGTCCACCATCCTCACAGAGTTTTTTCCAGGGTTTTTCCTCAATCATACCAGGCAAATGCCGGGATTGCACCATCAACATAGGCACTGGCCGATACCTTCCCGGATCCTTTCCCTTCCCCTAACCCGGCCTGAGCCTTACATGCCTAAAAGCCATAAATAAAAATATAAATTTAAATCAAATTTCAATTGTTGTAAACCAAACATAATTTCAATTAATCTTTTAAAGCAGATTAAATGTGATGTCATTAATAATTTAATGTTGTAAAAGTATTAGTAGTTGCATTAGTAATAGTAGTGGTAGTATCAGTAGTAATAGTAGGAGTTGCTGCGACATTAGTTGTAGCAATAGTAGTAGTAATAGTTGTTGTTGTTGCTGCTGTAGTAGTAATAATAGTAGTAGTATTTGTTGTAGTAATAGTATTACGACCATTAGTGTCGTCAATGTATTCTACTCACCCCGCACGAACCGGCCGGTACTTTGGCAAGTAAAGCTATAGTTTCAAATCTAGTGTTTTCATCGTTTGTCATGTTATGGATAAATATGAGCCTCATGTTTCTCTATTCCCTAGTTTTGGATATGTTATGTAATAACCAAATATCAACATAATTTTGGTCTCACTGCTTTGAGACAATCTCATAACACGAGGCGTGTTTTTTAAGTACCATTTTGAAATAGAAAGTAGACTTTTCTGAACGATTTTATGTTTACATGAAAGCCTGTACCTTAATCTACTTTTCAACATAATGTCCACCAATATTAATACACTTACCGTATCGTACAACCAGTCTTGGAATCCCATCCGCATAGAAGACTGCCGCCTGGTTTGACAACCACTGCAAATGGCCGTTTTGACCTTATCATCGTCGTCGTGGCGTTCACCACCCAGATGCTTCTTGAAATACCGAAGCATGTGGGGTCACTGGGCGCTAGATCGGGACTATACGGAAGGTTGATAAAGTTATTCTCATCGTAACGATGCGATGAGATATTGAGTTTGATTAGGCGTGTGTGAACGGACATTGTCATGAACCAAAATGATCTCTTTACTCAGCATGCCACGCCTTTTGTATTGGATTACAAGGCGCAGTTTTTTCAAGGTCTCACAATTCGTCATTAAATTAATTTTGTCACCACGAGGAAAACAATTCACAAGCAACGCCCCCTTCCTGTCACAAAACACAGTACACATGATTTTCCCGGAAATTGTTTTCTTGAACTTCATTTTCTTTAGTGATATAGAATATCGCAATTCCATGGATTTTTGCTTCGATTCCGGTGTATCGTAAGCCAACCGTGTTTCATCCCTGTTACAATTTGGTATAAAAAATTGTCACCTTCCTCACTACACCGCTTAAGGAAAGTAAACGCACTGGCTAAACGTTTGGGTTTGTGGACATCAGTCAACATTTCCGGTACCCAGCGTGAGCACAACTTTCGATAATTTAAACGTTCGGTCACAATTTCATAGACAACACTTCTTGAAACTTAAGGAAACGCATCAGACAACGAACGCAAGCGTCCACTTCGTTCCTCATCATGAACATTCCTGCGGCCAGTGTTCGATTTGTAGCGGGGGATAGTTGGGATTATCCCTCTCTCTGCAAAAATCTTCTCTGGCACTGTTTTCAGATATATACCTCTAACCTGGGATATGGACGATCCCAAAATATCGTATAAAACGTATCTCATTAATTATTCCCCCTCTCTGGAAATTGCACAAATTGAACACTGACTGCAGCCATATTTAAAAGTTCTAACCCATTTCCGTACCATTCCATCACTCATAATGTTTTGGCTTCACACACTTTATTGATCTGACGGTAAATTTCAGCCGCTTTCACGCTTTTAGCACTAAGAAAACGAATCAAACCGCGTATTTCACAGTCGGCGGGATTCACAATCGGTGGAGGAATTTTAAATACAAATAAATATGAAGGCGGTCGATGTTTCTGTAATGGCGTCTGTGACTTGCCAACAGATGTAGGTACACAGCGCGCAAAGCGCGGAATGTCGACTGCAGCTCTGCAGCGACCGAATGTCAAAATTTACTTACCAAAAAAAAATACTGCTCGTTTCATAATTTCATTCAACCTCAATAAACGTTCAGATTTCTATCATGTTCAATTTCTGTTGTCATTCGTCGTATAGAAATTTATAGAGTTGTGCCCACTCTGAGCAGAAAATGACAGTGCATGATTCTAATGTTGTATTCAACCATCTTCACGCTAACAGGCAAACGACACGCTGATTGCCTAGGCTCTGTTTGACAGTAAACGTACCAAAGTCTACAATAGTAACCGTTATATATATAGTGGCGCAGTAAGCACCTCCAAAATGTACGTGTCGAAGGTGAGGAAGACATAATCTTTAGGAGAGTCACTTCATCAAGACTGTTTAATGAGTGCCATGTGCACTGTTAGGCAGCACACATCCTCTAGAAGTGATAATGTTTTATATTAATCAACGTTGGACCTTCATCTTTGAAACTGCGATCAACTATGACGAAAGTCGCTACTTCCATACTTCCATATCGTTCAATATCAATATTATTCGGTAAAATACGGAATGTGTTTTCCGTACTTCGATATTGTTTCGTATTTAAATATTCGGTACTTCAATCTCCTTTATCTCGTCTTCTGAAAATTCTGTATTATTCAGTATATCGGTATTATTCGGTATTTAGATATTGTTCAGTATTTAAATATTCGGTATTTCGTTTTATGTATTATTCAGTATATCGGTATTTCGGTATATCTGTATTATTCGATATTTCGTTATATAGGTATTGTTCAGAATATTGTTATCTTCTTTATTTCGGTATATCAATAATTGTCAGTATCGAAAAGATACCGAAAGTTGGTATGAAAATCTCAATACCTAATGTCCCTACCACGTTGCTCGTCCGTGGGGGAGAAGCGATCGTTGTATTCAACAGTCCTGGTTTCAAGCCAAAGGGAAAGAAGCAGTTGGGAAGACAGAGACATGGGCAGTTGAGGTGACAATATTAGAAGGTATCGTCGAGAGGTAGATGTTCATGACGAAAACCTGGCTTGATTCTGTCCATGATAGAATCCAATGATGAACGATTGTTGCTGCGGGGAAGAACTTTCTAGCTCTGTAAGCCATAAAGTTAGACAGTTGGTTAGAATTGTTCAAGTCCTGCCTTTTCCTCAGCACTCAAATATGTAGAATCCATCGAATGATGTAAACAGAACTTGAAAGCTAATTTTAACCAAAAGGTATCGTTCCCAATCGTCCATAGATATATATAACAAAGACGTAAAACTTAGCGTGCTACTAGTCCACAACATCTCTACTAGATCAGAAAATCATTATGCTAGTTTCAAAGCTATTCGTGGTTCATAGCAACTAATGAACAGTTCCAATTCTTTTGAAACATGATATGAGTCAAATTAAAAACCATTATCACAATTTAAAAATAATATAAGATTATTTAGTTATATCCATTTATTTATGTTTTTAATTCTGTCAGAAGAAAAAGCTACTAAAATAAATGTAAAATTAACAAAAAGAGTTATTTTAAATTGTTGAATATTGATTTCAATTTACAATAATTTATTAGTTGTTAGTTTTACATTTTTTCTCATTTTGAACCTCTGACACTGAGATTGAATTAAATCATTTTTCATCTGCGTTATTTCTTTATTTGGACAAAAGACCTTTGTTTCACTTTGTGGTAACAAATGAAACTCATGTCATTCGATGATTTGTTTATTGTTCTTGTGTTTACCAATCAAAATAAGGGCGTTCTCTTTAGTCCTTATCTTTCATAGTAACATACTTTTGTGTTTGAAAACGAACCAAATGTGATGGAAAACCAATAACTGGATTAATAATGTGTACTTAACTGCGTTCTTTGGAGAGTGTTTATTATAACAAGAATATATACGGTCAACTTCTTGTTACACCCATGAGTTAAGAGTAGATTAATGATTTATTAAATTTAGACTTAATATTATTGCTTCTGACACAACCTTCGGAATAAGCAAATTAATATCGACTTTATAGAGAAACAAACATATGAGGTCCAGTGCTCTAAATTACTTCCGAACATTTAATTTTCTTAAAGACATTTCTTTTCCAATCCTCAGATTCTATCTATACTTGTTTTATATCCAAGTGTATTGAAAACTGAATCTAGTACTAAGATATTGAGTTACAGTCATGCACTTGGTTTCAGTTTCAGTTATCTAGATACTATGTCCAAACTAGTTGGTCTTACTCCTATTTCATCAAAATATTTTTCTATTTCGACACTCTTTAGTTTCTCTATATTATTAATTTACAATATTTATCTTATCACATTGAAATCTTGCTTTATTACTGATGAGAAAACAGCGTCTGCAATATTTGAGAACTTCCTTGACATCCGTGCAATAGTGTTCACTTTCATTGGATCGGTTTTGTTCAATTTTAAATCCTTTAAAACTACATTTGTTGTCCTTGACAATCTTTCAAATGCTACAAATCGTTTTGTTCGTGATATCAAAAGCTACCAACAAAAGGTAAGGGCGCGACTTTTCATTACGATGACAGTTCTTCTTCTCTTGTTAACATCTATTTTAACTTTGAGCTTGTATTTCAGTATTTACGATGATAGTTCCAAACATATTATGGTCATAACATACGGTATTGTTAATCTCCAAGAACTTTTTTTAATGTCTGGTTCTTAATGATATCTCAAATTATAAGGGAAAGTTTCACCCTTCTTAATATAGGTGTTTCATTCATTGAACCACGACGAGAAAGTTTGAAGTACTCTTCATTTCTGAAGAGAACAAGAACTTGTAAAATGGTTTCTGAGTGTAGAGAAACACACTTCTATTTATACGAAATTCTAAAGAACGTCAATGGAGCATATGGTTTCCCTATGCTAACCCATTTCTTTAATATTCTGTTGTCAACGATGTTTAATTGCTACAGGATAATAGAGTGTGTCAGTGACACTTCTACCAACTACAACAAACTTGGAAGGATACTTGTTCATATTTTAGGGTTAATTTGGTTTTGTGGAAGAGATCTCACTTGGTCATCGTCTGCTACTTGCAAAGAGGTATTACTATTCATTTAAAAATTACAAACTAATTTGTAGGATATTAACAATGTTTTAAAGCACATAAATAAGCATTTTCGTTTTTAAAATGTCAAGGAGGAGTAGGCAATCATTATTAGTTTTGGATAGGGTGTTTAAATTTTATCTTTGTCATTAAACTGCTGAGAGAAGGGAAGAGACTTGACAGATAAGTATATTCAAACGAAATTGAAGAATACATTGGAAAAACAATCAAAGTTAATTTTTGCTTAGCCACGTTATTGTACAAATGGTAGGGGATACTCCGGTTTCAGGAGTCCGCGCACGTAAGTTGAGTTGCCATTGCTTGCTTGTTGTCTTTGCTTATGGTTATGAAGTATACTTTCAGTTGCACTTATCTTAAAATTATTTGAATTTTAACCATACATTAGGTGGCAAATATCACCTATCTAGCAAGTTTGTTATTTGATAGGAATTCCTTATCGAAATCAATTATTATTAGTTAATAAAGTATCAGGCTTCATGCTTGGGATTACACACATATGAATGAGAACACTCATTCATATTTGTGCATGAGTCGAGCTACGAATCTGACCAGAGTATTGCATTTAACTTTTTACAAGACTTTAACAACTTTTAATATTCTGGACGAAAAATTAGAGCTACACTAATGAAAGTCCAGTACAACTAGACGATATCTCACGACCAGAGATCCTCTTCCCCAAGGAGGGTTCCATGGTAGGAACGCCCTGTTTGGGAATCAATCCCAAAATAGTAACGATTCCGATCTAATATTCAGGCGTAATACACCAGTTTTAACGTTTCTAGAGAACAAAAAGGTGTTTATTGTAGTGTTTGGTTTTCCCTATACAATCATAATTTAATTTTGGAACGTGAATGAGTTTTAACCTCCTCAAACTCATTAGTAGAAACAGGCAATATCATTTGGCAGTATTCTAAGCTCCTTAGATGATTATTTACTGAGTTTTACTCACCTTACAGGCAAACGCAACAGCTGAAATTGTACACAAGATGATCCGTAGGGACATGGATGTTGATATGAAGGAAGAGGTAAATTATGTGTGTGTGTGTGCGCGCGTCTGTGTGAGTGGGAGTGTGTATGTGTAACTGTATATATATCCTAATTATTAATATAAGACTATGCTGAGTTGACAATTAAATTAACTTACTTCTTAGAAATCGCTTCAAATGAAGGTATGTAGATTCTCCGTGTAGTCTACACAAAAGTCCCAGTTTCAGTATTTTAATTCTGCATTAAAAGACATTTGTAACAATTGTAGAAGATAGGTAAGAATCTTTGTTTTGTTCGCTAACTAAAATTCAACATTGTTTCAAACAACTGATAACAAACGCATATTTATAGTGTTATCAGCAATCTGGATGTTACAATAGTAAGAATATATTTTAGAAAGTGCTCCAATCAACTCAATTCTTTATTCAGTTTCCTTCACAGTTTTTCTTCGTTGTTTATTTGTAATTCAGAAAATCGTGTAAAAGTAAAATCTTCAATTTGCACGAGAAGTTGAAGCCTCGGACAGTTATGCAAGATCGGCGTAAAACACCATATGAAACTATTCCATCTTCGTTCGATATCAATGTATTCCCATTAAAAGTTTTCCTAAGAAAATTGAAACCGAAACTAAGTTTATGCTATAAAGAACTCAGTTTAAGCAAGCTTTTCCTAAATTTATTTACGGCCTTAGTCATAAAGAAGGGGAAATGATGCGGGAAGGAGTCGGGGACAGCTTAAGTTGATAATGAAATCCCTGCATTTGTCTGGTGTAGGATGGTCGGCTACTGGGATTGAACCCAATAGAAAAGGTGCCAAGGCTCTACCACTGAATTAAGCAAGTTTTGATTCAACCCCCTTTTCTGTGAAGTAAATCTACGATTATGAACTGTAAACTACTACTTGGTTTAATTGTGGCGAAGATGGATGTCTTTATTTAATACTCTTTTAGGTAATACTGAATTTGTTGAGAGAGGTGATAAGCTAGAAATAGCATTTTCATTAGCAAATCAGTATATCTTCCGTACATGTTCTTTCTAACAGAGAATAATAATAATTATTGGCTTTATTTATTATAGTCCAACCATAAATATTTTGTTCATAAAACGACTATTAGTTCTGGCAACTAAATCATAGGGAAATATACTTGTATTTCAGGATGACCCCCTTAGTATGCGAGATCTTCAGCACACAATTGACAGATTATTAGCACACCACATCAAAGATTTTGCACGTATTTATCTTCAGTTCTTTTAAATCTGTGTACGGAATCCACTCTCACTTTAAAAAATCTTGTATTTTAAGGTTAGCATAAAATAATTCTTATCTTGACCAAAGTTCTGAAAA
>JAGDQP010020086.1:3190-16687 GCA_022664845.1 Lepisma saccharinum | reverse complement strand
ATAAATCTGGTGGGGAAACCTAACTTGCAAATGAAGAAAGAATTAAAAGAGATTACTAGTAAGATAATCGGTGCAGAATATCAAAAGTTGAGGAAAGAGTGTTCAATGAAACCCTCACTGGCAGGATACTTAGATTTGAAGGTGGAAGAGGGTGTGGAACCATACTTGGAGTTAGACAGGGGCAAAAGATGGGCAGTAGTACTATTTTGGCTTGGGATGTGGAAATCGAATGGGGAACAGATTTAATGTATTCTGTGGGAAAAGGGAAGACGAAATACATGTTTTAATTAAGTGTACACGTACGGTTAACTTAAGGGCACAACACTTAAGATTACCAGAGAGTAGGGAGGGGTAACAATTCAAACAATTGATAATAAGCCAGAAAGACAAAAAAATGTTAACAGGATTGGTAATATTCTTGCAAAAAGTTTTGGCAGAGAGAGAAAAGGTTATTTAAACAAGCAAGAAGAAGAACAGTAGAGAATATAGGATAAATAAGATTTTGTAGACAAATGGTGAGAAGTCAAGAAAAGTCAGTTTGTAAAACAAAAAAGTAATGTACTTCGGATAAGTCTGTATTACGGGCCATGGACCTTCAATACGTTAATAAATAATTTAATTTTGGCAATAACGTGTTTAGCATCTCATGGTGATTGCAAATAGTAGCAAACTGGAGATCAGCTTCTCACTGTATGACTTCCCCGTTATCGTCATAGAGTATTTATTCGCGTTTAGGCTTCAATATATACGAAAAAACTGGTTTCGTCAGTACCTTCTACTTTGATTTTGTATGCTATGATCATCTCCATTTACATCCGAATGCTTTCCTGGTTGCTGTTTGACCTAAATTTAAATAATTTTTTTTCTCATTTCACTTTCGTTAAAATTACTTCTCTTTTTGAGAAGTTACAAAATAATTAAATCAAATACTGTTCAAATTTTAATTTCGTACTTTACAATATATTAAGTATTTGTAACAGTATTGGCTGAAAATATTTGCTCGAATTTCTTAATATATATATATTCAATGTCTTTAGTGGGTATTAGGAGTTTATACAATGCTGACCAGTACGAACGTTAGAATAAGCAACACAGAGTTAACAACTAAATTTCTTCAACAAAGCATGAGATCTCTCGAAATGCAACGTTGTTGATTCGCTCGTTTCTTACACTTGTAGCCAATCATTGAGAAACGAATTTCCTTCTGCAGTATTCTGTGAACGTAGTTATGAGTTGGTCCCAGATTAGTAGTCACTGGCAGTGAATTAGACTCTGTGGGAATGGTTTGTGGATGTGTTTGACCGCCTTAAAATAATGTTTGCCCGCCAGAAACAACGTATATTAAATTTCCTTTTTCTTACGATGTAGAGACAGCGCAGAACTATTCTACTGTATTAATGGAACAATGTTTATAAACAGTAATGACGATAATCCCCTCGCATCCAATCCGCGTTTAAATTATTGTTAGTCGGTCCTCTCTACCGTCTCCTGATGCTTGTGTTTTAGCCAAGCGTTTTATCCCGCCCATGTGTATACATATTTCTGCATGTTATGTGTCGGTAGGTCGGTAAAGAGTGAAGCCAATGTTATTTTTTGACACTGATGGTGTGGTGTTGTCATAATGGCCAAGCGCAAGTGATTATTTCAAGAGAAATATTCAAAGCAATGTTCATTTACAAATCAAGTAAGAAATTATTAACAAGTGGTATCCGAAAGATGTAAATGTTACATTACAATTGCGCATGAGACCACATAGCATCCGGAAAGCACAAACCAAAAATACGGATTCTGCTTGCACTACATAAAGATCTGGACAGTTACTTTGTATCCAAATAATCTTCTGTACAGGAGAAACTGGTACAACTGGCTCAATTTATAATAGGTACATCATTCGAATCTGTGAATCGTATTTCTAAGGAAACCTCTAAAACATTTATTCATTACAAAAAAGCAAAACATCGCGTTAGGAAGAATTAAAGCAACTGCGTTTGTAAAATTCATTTTGTCTCCTGGCACTACGAAGTAAATTTGTCGTGGGAAATCAAATATTCACCATTTTGGTATTGCCACCGAGACCAGTAAGCAGCACGCAGAAACAATATTCCCCTTTAGTCCACTCAAATGAGGGTTGAAATAACGACACATTAGTAACATTCCGAAAGTCCCAGAAAATCCGTCCATTGCTTTCAACGAAAGTATTGAAAAACAATAAAAAATAACGGAATGTGTGCCTACTAGGCTCTAATGATATGACAGTAAATAGGAGGGTTATTTAGATTAAAATGGCAACATATGCGGGAAACGAAAATAAAATATCTTATTCATTTGAACATGGTTATATTCCATCGATGAAGGAATATAATGCCCCACCTGCCTGGTGAATACGTAAAGCATGGACTACGTTAACCACTGAATAACTTTTGCGGTAATCTACTTCTTGTATTAGAAACTGAAGCTCTGTTTCAACATAACACGGTTCGAAGATGTAATAACGAAAGCTCTTTCTTCCCAACAAGGTATGTGAAAGAATTGATAATTTTAATAACAATGTTTAATATAAATTTCAATTAATTGAAGACAATTCAGCAAAAGCTATAACATGTCACCCTGACATATTAAAAAGAAAAATAAACATCATAAATGTTTAACATACGAAATACGTACATAACTATATAACTAGAAAGCACTAAAACAAAGTCAGATTTATACAAAAACAAGTTACCACTGAGATTAAACAAACACTCGCAAGAGCTCGAACTCGTTGACAACATCCCAGAAATAAGAACATTAATTTAAAAAATAGTTTAGCAGCATTGTCAACTGGTGTGATTAGGGAATGTGAACTAGTTGGTTGTTTTTGACCAGATTTCAGTTAAATATTTTCAATGGGTTGTCATTTACCAAAAGTGTTTGGCACTTGCATGTCTCAAAAACATTTGTCGTAAAGAACAAATGGGTTACTTACAACCCTTTCATCATTAATCTAGTAAATATTTTCACTGATCCGTTGCAGCTCAATGGTAGCGTAGCATTCGGAAGGTCCTAGGTTCGATCCCAGCTACCGACTATCCTAACAGGTTTTCCACGGTTTTTCCTCAGCCACACCAGACAAATGCCTTAATGGTACCTTCAATATAGGTCCTGGCCGACACCTTTCCGCATCCTTTTCCCCACCCTATTCCAGCCTAAGCCTTGGATGTCATAAATCAATTGCAAATTCAATAAAATATTCACTTCATTAAGTTCATTTTTCTTCACGTACGATCTACCAGTCAAAACCAATAAGTTGTAAATCTGCGCACCCTAATAAAGATTACTTCATATTAACTACAGTAGACGCTGTTTTAGTCGATACGTTCGGGATCGCTCCCATGCCGGATAATCGAACGTCTATATTTTTAACTGAAATGATTATTAATTCTTTATAAAATCACTACAAACGCAAAGCGAACGGAAAGACGGTTACAAGGGTCATAAGCATCACTCTATAACTACGTGCGACACAGACGAACAGCAAATGGCAAAGAAAAAAGCGGTTACAGTCCAGCACAGTGGCGCGACGAAGCGAACTAGGTCAGTGAGCGCCCGAGCACAACCGGAAAAAGCTCAACACGAGTGGCTCGATCGATGTCGTATAATAGAGAGTGCCGGTTTATAGAATGCCGGATAAAAGAGCGTCTACTGTATATTATTTTTATGATATACTTTAATAATCTAATTACATATTTGAAACGTTTAACTTTCAAACAATTCAAGCTAACCATGTTAGGGCAAGAGTAACTTTTGAACGTGTGGTGAAACAAGTTACATATTGTATGATTTTATTCACTGTAACAATGTGTAAAATATTGTTACGAAAGAAGTAATGTTTTAATAGTTTTATGTAAACGCGAATCAATCTGACTATAATAATTTCCGCGGACTCTCATTACTCTGAACATGTTGTAAAGCGTTGAGTCAATCCTTCACACACGTCTAACCGAAATCACCAATGCGGATTTAGAAAAAAATAGATCGACGTTGTGCCAGATTCTTGTCTTGAGTTACAGAAAAAATCTAAATACGATGTAATGGTTCACCTGTTGTTCATAGGTTTTAAGAAAGCAAATGATTCTATCAAAAGGGGAAATATACACTATCCTGAAACGACTTGGAATACCAAAAAATATTCATGTAGTATGTATGTTTCTCAGCGACCACATAAAAAGAAAAGAGAAAAGATAAAAATAATAAAGTTTTTCTTACTGCTATGCGCATGTGGCATGAACAGCTCATGGTAGATGTGGAGGTAGCGCTGCACATATTCTGGACCTACGGCATTAGCTCAGGAAGAGTATTCAGTCCCACGTTCGTCCGCATTTACCTCCCAAGATGCTCAGGAATACAAAATAAACACTGGTACTCAATTTGATGGAGGCTTAGTGCACCTCAGAGCGCCAGATAGAAGAAACTGAGAGAAAAGTCTCCAGTATTCTGTCCAGGATTTGAACCCAGCCGCCCTATTTGTAGTCAGACATGCTACAGTCTGAGCCACTGCGACTCATCAGTAATGTGACAGATAATTTTGAGATTCTAAGCTTGTTGAAACAATATGATACCTTCCCGCCACTACTATTTACCTGTGCGTTAGAATTTGCGATTCTAAAAATAAAAGAGGACAAATAGGGACTACCACTGAATAGCTTGAAACAACAATCCGTCTACGCGGGTTATATAGGTACACTACGAAGTAATATCTATGTCTTAATATACTCTTGCATTGACATAAAAACATATGATAAGGAGACGAAACACAGCGCATGAACGAAATAGAGACGAAATAATTAAAATAATACAGAAAGTAAAAAATTAAGCTCTTGAGAGCAAATGTAACATGCGAGAACGAGATCACGGAGAAATAAAATGTCAGTTAGCATTGGGGAGCTTATGTTTCTAAGCAGTCCAGAAATTTATAAACTTGGGTTTACTAGCAAGAAATCTGAATTTGAAAATCTACAGATCGGTTATTCTGTCGGGGTTTCGAAAGTTGGAGTACGATCCTGGCAAGAAAGCATAAATTTCTTGTGTTTGGAAATAAGGTTTCGAGAAACATATGCGGGCCGAAACGGAACAAGAGCGCAGAAGAAAGAAGACAGCGTAATGGAAAATTCCACAGACTGTGTAATTCACCCGATTATATAAGAATAATGAAATCACGGCTGCTATGATGGTTGGGCGATGTAGATCGGACGGGGGAATAAAGATTATATTTTACAGTCGTTCATTTAACCCAGAGGGGAAGAAACCGTTGATAAGAAAGGGACACAACTGGGGTGACAATATGAGAAGGTATCCTCGAGATGTAGATATTTATTTCAAAACTGACGTGATCTTGTCCAGGAAAGAACCCAATGGCGAACGATTGCTGCTGAGGTGACGAAGTTGCAAGGTCCATTAACTAACTAACTAACTAACTGTATGCCTTATGGAACTCGCAAGTTCATACAACAAATGTTCCCCATTGGATTCTATCCTGGGCAATATCAAGCCAGTTTTCGACACTAACACCTACTTGCTTCAAACTGTGAAATCAAATTAAACTCATGTCATTGGGAGATTTATTTATGATTCTTAAGCTGCTGATCAAAATAAGGGTGTTCTCCTTAACCATTATCTTCCATAGTAAAATCCTTTTGTGTTTAAAAATGAATCAAATGTGATGAGAAACGAAAAATTGGTTTAATAATTTGTACCTAATTGCATATTGCCTTGTTTGTTTATTAAAACAGGAATTTACAAGGTAAGTTCTTGTCACACCCATAAATTAAATGTAGGTTAATGATTTATTAAATCTAGAGTTAATATTATTGCTTCTGACGTAACCTTGGAATAAGCAAATTAACATCGGTTTTATAGGAACAAACACATGAAGTCGAAAATAATTTGGAAAATTTAATTTACTTAAAGACTTTTTCTTGCAATCCACAGATTCTGTCAAAAAGTGTGTTATATCCAACTATATTGAGGACTATATTGAGTTATAGCCATGTATTTGGTTTCAGCGTTTAGTTGTGTAGATACTGTATCCAAACTAGTTGGTCTTACACCTATTTCACGTAAATATTTTTCTTTCTCTACAATCTTTAGTTTCTGCATATTCTTATTTTCCAATATTTATCTTATTACAGTGAAAAGTTACTCTATTACTGACGAGAAAACAGTGTCCGTAATATTTAAGAATTTTCTTGACATTAGTCCAGTAGTGTTCAATTTTATTGGATCACTTTTTTTCAATCTAAAATCCTATAAAACCACATTTGTTGTTCTTGACAATCTTTCAAATGCTACAAATCGCTTTGTTCCTGATATCAAAAGTTATCAACAAAAAGTAAAGGCACGACTTTTCAATATGGTAACAGTTATTCTTCTCTTGATAATATTTATTTTAGCATTGATCTTGTATTTTAATCCTTACGGTGATAGTACACATTATATTATTGTCTTAACCTACGGCATTTTTAATCTTCAAGAGATTTTTGTTAATGTCTGGTTCTTAATGATATCTCAGATCTTAAGGGAAAGTTTCACCCTGCTTAATGTAGATCTTTCAATCATTGAACCACGACTAGAAAGCTTGAAGTATTCTTCATTGCTGAAGAGAACAAGAAATTGTAAAAAGGTTTCTGAGTTTAGAGAAATACACTTCTATTTAACTGAAATACTCAAAACCATGAATGGAGCTTACGGTTTCCCTGTGCTAACCCATTTGTTAAATATTCTGTTGGCAACGATGTTTCTCTTCTACAGAATAATAGAGTGCGTGAGTGAAACTTCTACCAACTACATCAAACTTGGAAGGATTCTTGTTCTAATTTTAGCAATTATTTGGTATGGTGGAAGAGCTATAGTCCTTGCTTGGTCATCGTCTGCCACTTGCGAAGAGGTATTAATTTAAAAATTACAATTATTTTTGAGAATATTAAAGATGTTTTGAAATATGTAAATAGCACTTTCTATTTTAACATATCAAATAGGAGATGCAATCATGATTAGTTGTGTGAAGGGGTTCTAAATTGGGTCTGGGTAAACTGGTAAGAGAAGGGAAAACAGAAGACAGATAAGTATGTACGAATGTTATGTTAAAGATATTATTATTATTATTATAGATTATTTTCTTGTATTTGTTATGGATTATTGTGTGTATATCCTCTCTGTACATGCATCTAAAATTTAGTAGCCAAGTATATTTTCTTTTTCTTCTATGTAAATCTTGAAATGAATTCTTCTTCCATGTAAATCTTCTATGAATTCTTGAAATTGAATATAATTTGAGACACCTTCGTAGATATTTCTCAAAAAGCATTGCATTCGGCATGCTTGTAGTTACTGGTCTCCCACCAGGCGCCTCCCCAGATGGCAGATAGGGGAATACCGACTAGATATGGTGGGTACCGGAAATATTCCGAGGCGGACCAAAACCAGTACTGCTGCCTTGTAGATAGTAGAGAGATAAACAAAGGCTAGACGAAGATAATCCCGAACAAAAATATCATGGTGAGGGGAAGCAGCATCACCATTACCACTCTGAGGCTGAAGATGACAACATCTTGAATATCTACCTTTACTGCGAGGTAGTAGAGCTGACTACTCTACACAGCTAAAACACGTCAAGAAATAGTAACAGATGGTTCATGGATTCTCCTGGGGTAATATTCCGGAGGCAAACTAGTCCCTCATTCGGGACTGTTTCAGGGGGCTCCAAGAACGGGATTAAGAATGACCTTACAATTGAATCGTGGAACGTACGAACATTATACCAAACGGGCGCTCTTCAGGTAGCAGTACGCGGGACTGAGAAGTAGGAACTAGACATATTAGCGATACAAGAAATTAGTTGGGAGGGTCAAGATAGCATCCCACAGGGCAAATACACTTTCTACTACGGGGGAACACAGTCTCACGATTTCGGATAACGACTAAGATATATTCTACGATGAGCTAGATAGGCTGTTTGACCGAATGCCGAAGTATAATTCGAGAATTGTGTTGGGTGATTTCAATGCAAAGGTAGGGAGAGAAGAAAAATATAGACCTACTATAGGCAAATACAGCCTTCACGAAAAGACCAACAACAATGGAGAAAGATTTATAAGTTTCGCGATTTCGAAAAACCTACTGGTAAAGAGCACCTACTTTGAACACAAGGACATACACAAATACACATGGTATCTCCGGACGGAATAACTCTCAACCTGATCGATCACGTATTAGTAGCTAGACGAAGACACACCAACATAATCAATTTTAGGTCGTACAGAGGAGCGGAAGGTGACACCGACCATCAATTAGCGATCACAAAGGTAACGGAAAAGTTATGCATCGCGAACACAGAAAGCAAGGGATCAAAACAACTGAAATTCGAAGTGAAACTATTAAATAATCCGAGCATAAGAGCAGATTACCAACTCGACCTCTCAAATAGGTTCGAAATCCTAGCCAACTCGAGTAATAATAAAGATGATATTAATAATGAAATTGATGTATGTAAGATGTGGGAGGCAATTCGTGAAACAATTAGAAGCGCAGCGAAGGAACATTTGATGAAGAATGCCTTAAGCTTCGTGAGGAACCAAAACAAGCCAGGCAACGATGGCTAAGTAATAAAAGCGAAGCAAATACAAACCAATACAGTAACGCCACACGCGGGTTCAGAAACAAAAGGCGAGAACATCTGACGCAGAAGATTCAGGATATAGAGGAAAACGGCAAGACAAATTACATACGAGATCTATACTAAGGGGGAAACTCTTTAAGAAAAGCTTACCAGCCGAGGTTAGGAATGATTAGAAATGAACGTGGAGGTCTTCAGGCGGATCCGACTAAGATTGTTGAGATGTGGAAAAGTTATTTCGACAAACTACTTAATGTACACAACGGGGAACAAACAGAGGAATTTGAAATCCATACCGCAGAACCGTGGATTCTCGAACCTAGCGAGATTGAGCTCAAAATGTCGATAAAGAAATTGAAAATTTTCAAATCACCAGAAATAGACAATTTTCCAGCCGACTTAATTAAAGCAGGAGGAACGGTACTAATCAAGGAACTACATAAATTGATAAGTGCTATATTGAGAAAGGAGGAGCTCCCAAAGGAATGGAAAACCTGAATAATAGTTTGGATTTGCAAAAAGGCAATAAATCAGACTGTAATAATTACCACCGAATCTCCTTATATGCAACCTGTTACATGATATTAAGTAATATTATGTTAACACGAGTAAGTGTATACGTAGATGAAATAATGGATCACCAATGTGGATTTAGAAGCGCATCAATGGGATAGTTCACCAGCTATTCATTGATTTTACGAAAGCATATGATTCTATCAAAGGGAAGAGTTATACAGTATCCTGATACGATTAGGAATTCCGAGAAAATTAGTTCAACTAGTGAACATGTGTCTCAGCGTCCCCATAAGCAGAGTACGGATAGGTAATAATATGTCAGATAGTTTCAAGATTCGCAACGGATTGAAAAAAGGCGATGCCTTGTCACCACTACTGTTTAACCTTGCGTTAGAATATGCGATTTTAAAAATTAAAGGGGACAAAAAGGGACTATCATTGAATGGTTTGAATCAACTGCTCGTATACACGGATGATGTAGATTTAATAGGGGACTATATAGACGCACTACAAAGCATAACAGATGTCTTAGTAGAAGCGTGCGATGAGATAGGTCTACAGGTAAACATAAAGAAAACAAAATATATGATAACAAGCCAAACAGAGGGAATGAAGGAAATAAAACATAATAATTAGGGATGAGGTCATAGAAAAAGTAAGCAAATTTAAATACTTGGGAACATAAATAACCAGCAAAAATGATGTCACGGAAGAAATAAAATGTCGTTTAGTATCGAGGAAAGCATGTTTCTATTCAGTCCAAAAACTTCTAACGTCGCGATTAATATCAAAAATTGAAATTGAAAATATACGGAACGGTTATTCTGCCGGTAATACTTTACGGTTGCGAAAGTTGGAGTACGACCCTAGCAGATGAAATTAAATTACGTGTGTTTGAAAATAAGGTTTTGAGAAAGATATACAGGCTAAAACGGGACGAGATGACTGGAGAGTGGAGGAGACTGCATTATGAAGAACTCCACGATCTGTACGATTCACCAGATGTTGTAAAAATAATGAAATCGCGACGACTAATGTAAGGTGGGCAGGCGATGGAGCTCGGATGGGGGAAAACGAATATTATATTCTATCCTGGTTGGAAAGCCGGATGGAAGGAGACCATTGGGAAGACCGAGACCTCGTTGGAAGGACAATATTAGAAGAGATCTTCGAGAAGTAGGTGTTCGTGATGAAAACTGGCTTGATATTGAACAGGATAGAATCCAATGGCGAACGTTTGTTACTGCGGCGATGAACTTGCCAGTTCCATAAGCCATAGAGTTAGCTAGTTCTATGTAAATCATGCAGAGCAATGTCAGGATTCAGTAGAAAATATGCTTTTCATCCTTAACTTTGCCACGTTAAAATAAAAGTTTAAATAAAATCATAAGTGTTCGGTAACGTACTTTACTACCTTGCACTAGTTTAATCGAAATACACCGAAGTCAATAGATACTAAAATACCAAAATAAGTATATTATTGTAAGATTATGTTTTCAACAATGTCTCACATTCCTTCCACAGTGGATGAGTATGTAATATTTTGTAAGAATAACAAGTGCTCGTTGGTAAGTGCTCTTTACCCATAATACATTTATATCCAGATGACATCAGTTTTCAGAGTTTTCAACAGCTAGTCCATTTTATTTTCTGCCACAAGATTAAATTTATGATAAAAGTGTATATCTTTAAAATTCTACTCTGAATGGAGTTGATATCGCACCCACTTCACATTTAGAATATGAGTTGAGAATAAATCTAACCGCCTTTGAAGAGGCTACCTTGATGAACATATTCTGTAGAAGATTACGCCTTCTACCCAATAACAATTAACATGTATTTGCAATTTTAAAAGGTGTTTACAGAACAAAAATGTTTTTTGGAGACTTTTGTTTCACGCTGTGCAAATATAATTTCAATGTGAAGGAGTTTTATCCTCGACAGACTCAATAGTATTTTCACAGACAATATCATTTGGCACTATACTATGCTTCAAAACATTCTTATTGACTTTTAGTTTTGTTCAAATTACAGGCAAACGCCACAGCTGAAATTGTACATAAGATGATCCGAAGAGACATGGATGCTGATATGAAAGAAGAGGTAAATCTTTTTTGTACCTTAAATGTATTTGGCTAAGTTAACAATCAGATTGATTTACTTTCATCTTGGAAAGGACTCTAAATGATGGTAGTTGGATTCACTGAATAGTCTATACAAAGACTGTGAAGTTGTTAACATGAATAGAAAATAGAAGAACATGAACACCTGAGACCAAATCCGACTGTGAGTCTATCTTGAGTCTGCGTTTAGTAATTAAGGAGTTTGATGGAAGAACGGCTTAACCCGAGTTAACTCGTTTATCCGTTTCGTGGCATGTTAGCTGTATTAGACTGCTATGGTTATATATTTATAATGTATGATAACCTGATGTAGCTAATTATTCTAAGGAAAGAAAGAACATCACCCAACATTGAAGTAATTACCTTGTTACTACGAACCAAACAGATGTTAAAGTACGTAAACCTACTCAAATGGACTGATCGTCTATCTACAGAATAAGTAAAGAGTACTTCATCACAAACCGACGTTTATTCAAATATATATTAAGATGATTGATTGTAAGAGCTGACATAATTAACAACGTTCATTACAAACACATTCATCCAGAACATGCAAGTAAAATGATTGTTCGATGAGCGACAGAGTCAGACTTACGATAAGATACATGTTCATGAATCGAACATGACAACATGGCTATTTATCACGAAGACAATAAGAGGATGAGGATCTGTTATACAATAAGAGATTAGAAACACTCTCCCACTAATATCAAAGTTCACGCAACTAACAATATTGCCAAAACGTGTTAATAGAATATTTCCGATAAAACTAAAACTATGCCTTACGGCATAGACCTCCATGTATAAGGAAATATCAATATAATTGCAAACAAGTAACAGTAGACTGCTGGAAGTTATAATTAATAGCATTAACGCTGCTGCGGCGACATAACAGGAGACGGTATGTTGTTTAGGGTCGCTTAGACCGCTGCGTAGGTTTTGTAGGGTGTTGAACGATGTTCACGCAAAATTTCGTGGAATGCGCATAGGTTCGCAACACTGAACTAGGGAGTTGTGGGGTGTGGAACACAGCAGCCGTATTTCTAATGTAATGACAAATATCAATCTGAACTTTTTTGCAGTTACTTTGAACGGTGTGGATTTCGTTGCAGAACTTCAATTTAATAAGCTGTCAACACTGGCAACTTGTATCGTTTAGTGGGTGCATACGGTCGTTGGTGTTTTCCTAGGGTGTCGAGGAGTGCTTATGTCAGTTTGGTGGGCAAATTATGTTTGGTAACACTGACAATTGGAGAACATGGAGAGCTACAGTTCCCTACCATCGTGTTTGTATTATGAAGAAAGATAATCTTGCAAACTTTGGTACAGCTCTGTTTAACAATACAGCAGCCATTGTGATATTGTATTTTATCATCAGGAGGAAAAATAGACAACTGGAGTTGCTTGTGGATGGGAAAATCCTGCCAGTCGTTTTTATTGGATGCCGAAGTACATTCGTTCCAATTTTAGTGTTCCTTTTTATCAGAAACGGCGTAACTTCTGTGATTAATTATTTTGTTTATTAAACTACGTTATTATAAATAACTCAATTTAAGAAAGTTTTTTAAAAACTATTTTCGGTCTTAAAGCATGTAAGGCTAAGGCTGTGATATGGAAGGGGAGTAGTCGGCGATGAGTTAAGTTATGGCACCATTCCATCATTTCCTTTGCGTAACTGGGGAAAACTTCTATCCGGATTGTCGGCCGGTGGCATTAAATCGGAACTTCAGTATATCTTTCATAACAGAATAATTCTAACAGGAAATAATAATAACTGTTGGTTGTATATGTAGTATTATAGACTAACGCAAAATATTCTATTTACGTAGAATCCATCAAAATATCTATAGTTCTCGCCACTTACTTATATACAGAAATACTTGTATTTGAAGAGTGCTTGTACTCTAAATCCTTACTAGAGTAATGCCAGAACATTATGAGTTTGTGAGTTTAATTTATGTCAACTAATAGCACAATTTGATGAGGCATGAAAAGAAACACCGGAAACAGATACTTTTAGATGCAAAATCTAAATAGAGATCAAGAGATATTACGTCACATTTAGAGAAAGGACACCTTCGCTCGAGAACACCAAATGGTAACGAAGTCCATGAACGAAGATATCTAGGCTACTTTTGGTAATCAAATCGAGATTGTTTAGAGATGAAGCTGTGGGAAGAGAGTCGTTAGAGGCACCATAACAGACGC
>JAGDQP010020085.1:11690-33858 GCA_022664845.1 Lepisma saccharinum | reverse complement strand
TTACTGTGTTGACAAACAAAGAGCTAACAAGCAAACATACTGATGGGGCAGAAAATAAATATATTTTTTATTTTTTATTCCATCAAAATTAGAAAGTCAAAGTATATTCGCATGCGAAGTTTGGCCACTCGAGCACAATTACTTTCTGAGATATCGATGATATAAAAATCAAATTCTGTTTGTTGAAAGTGATAAAAAAGTTTGAAAATATCCTTATGTCCTTAAATTGCTTAAAGAAATGGAAGGCAAATACACAGTAATGGGTACTTGATGGAAGGCTGCAGAAGATTGTAATGACATATTACACGACCCTCTTCCCGTTTAAGAAAAATATATGTATAATTATTTTCTGTCCCATCAGTAGTTTGCTTGTATGGAGAGAAAATATTATTGTATAAGTAGATAGAAAATTCATGCATTGTTTCTATCAAATGTTCCTTAGTGCTCGTTCAAATATTACGTCAATAGATTTTACTCATTTTAGACTACTTGTATTACAAAATTAAGTATATACTCTATCACAGAGACGTATTTAAGGGTGTGCCCGAGAGTTCGCCCTCGAAATTCAAGTTTTATGCAGAATAAGTATTATTTCAGGCCAGCAGCGGCCTATGGTTGTCTCCACTGGGTGTTTGCACTCACCCCGCTGTTAGCCACAAAGAGTAGGGGGTCACGAAAAATTTAATAAAGGATTTGAGATTACGAAACATACATCAAAGTAAATATTTGTATGGGGGCAAGAAACATTTACGGGGCCTCAACCCCCTTGGCTGCGGGCCTTGACTTTGACTATGTGAGTGGATTGGTTAGCTGCTCAGTCCCAATTAATTAACGTAGAGCTAAATTATGTAACATATACACAAAAGAAGAAGTGACCAGATTATCAAAGAAAGGGACGTTAGTCAATTAATTTCGATTTTGTTAAAACTTAGAAAAATTTCGTAGGTATAATATTGAGGATAGAATTTGATAGTTTGTCATAATTTCCCGTGGCTAGAAATTTGTGTGGCTGTTATTGGTATAGTTAATTTAACATCAGGTTTAGATGCTTTAAAGATTCACTAAACGGTTTCTCCAAGCTATTTTTGAACTATCATGTCTAACAAGCCCACATCTCCTGCCATTGATCGTTTTTTTTAGTACATTGAAGAAAGTTCGTGAAGATAGACCTTTCCTTTGTCAAGAAATGTGTAAATTAAACAATTTCTCCACAATTTGTTTCGGAAAATTCCAAAATTATCTCGGAATTTTTTCTGTACTAAACAGCGTGGTTGCCATAACATGTCATGTAAATGTAAAGCGGGATTTTGCTTCGCAAGTAATCATATCGCATACTTCCTTTGCTTCCCTTATCCATTCCATTCTCTCACTCTTTCTCCTTTTCGATGCCATGTTTGTATTGTATGTTGTTTCACTTGAATCATCAAGTTGGTCTCTTATACGTCTGTTATTTGTTTCAAAGTGGAAAATGCCCTTTCTGCCAAGGAAGGGTCAATTTCTCGATTTTAAAATTGATTAAACAAAACTTCCATAAGAGACATTATTTTACTTTTAGAAAAAAACTGAAATTAAAGTGACTACTAATGAGTGTTTTCTTGAGTACTTCAGTCTGATGGATTGTGTTTGAATTTTTCCGTTCCTCCATCTTCACTATCTTATTCATGCACCGAATATCCCTTTTATGTTCAAAGACAGTATTTACGTTTCTGGACAGGAAGTTCACACGCCTTTTGAAATTTGAATATATATATATATATTACCATTTATAGAAACAGCTTTTCTCATAAATATATTTACTTGATGAACGTAACAATATACACACAGCATTTGGAATGGGACGATACAATGCTATAGCTTCAAAATTATTATTTCGCGATTAAAGTAACATGAGTTGCCCGTCTGAAAGCGATACTGCTGCTGCTGCCAAAAATTTCATGAATACATGAAGCCAGGAAGTGGAGAGAATACTTAATCTCGTTTGTCCACTTCCAGTCTAAACCAATATGGACCAAATTTTCAGTTCTAACTGAACTTTTTACGCTTGATATCGCTGTGTGGTCCGTTTTTTATTTATGTCTTAAATCTTGCGAAAAACATAAATATTATTTGCAGTATTTTCTATTACCTGCAGAGTACGGTATACTATTATATGTATAGCTCAGGAATTAAAACTTAAATGAAAAATAGACCGCAAAGCTATATTCCGCGTATAAAATTGAGTTAAAACTGAAAATTTGGTCCACATTGGATTAGACTGGAAGCGGACATACCAGTTTAAATATTTGCTCTGGCGTCGTGTTTTTCTACACTAATCAGTCACTGCAGTATCGTTACGTAGAGCTTGAGAGTCGCGCAAACACATTCACGCTCACGAACGTACATGAACGCTCACACACACATACACTTACACACACAAACGCGCTCTCTCTCTCACACACACACACACACACACACTTACAGAGAGAGAGAGAGAGAGAGAGAAAAAGAAACTGAAAAACTTCCGAGTAAATGATGAGGAATAGCAGATGGCTTTCTACAGCCTGGGAGGAGGTATTGCGCGCCTGTCACCTTCTGGAAGCTATGGAAAGCTAAGGAGGGGAGAAATGAGTAGAAAACATCGTCCGACTTGCTTGGTTCCCGCAACTTCCTAATCTATGTGCTACTTGGTATTATAAATGCCAGTCGAGAATCCAGCGGAGTGGAAGCCTCTGTAGCGAGTTGGGCTTTAAAAGATGTGCGGGCGAATTATATCATCAAGATTAAACTGTGAACTTGCGAAGTACTTTTTTCCCTTCCTAAAAGGAAACTATGGCTTTTTTGAACACGGAGAGGTAGAATATTGAAATAAAAATTAAATAATTTAGGAATGTAGGTGCAGTGCAGCAAGACAGCAAAGATAGAGACCACCACTGTTTTAGGCGTAATTATATATTTCTAATCAACATTTCATTACCCAGATATACCTTGGACCCCTCCCAAAATCAATTTCTATAATGTGCCTGCCTAGTACATATATACCAAGAAAACAACGAGCTAAGGTTGATACTCCTCTTCTGAATTTTGAAGTAATCTTTGAACGAATCCTTAATCTAGATCATTTGATAGAACAAGCGCTACTCACTACGTAATCAAATAAAATCTAGTTTTACGTTTAGGTTCTCAGTAAAAAATAACCTCATATATAAAGGGCATGGGAAAAAACAAAGGTAACCCACATTGAGCATGAACTGAGATATTACGTTAGGAAAAATCATTGTCTTGCCGACATATGCGGTTTCCCAAAGACAAATTGCCAATATGCTGCCATCTGTTGTCTTTAACTTAAACTCTTTCCACAGTTCAGCTCACATGATTATTACCATTGTATATCTGTACTCAAGCCATTTTTTTAAAAATAAAGGTTGCCATTGTTTCCCCTGATCCCCATAATATAATGATGTAACCAAGTCAAAATTTCGTATGTGTACTATTAAGTTAGGGGCTCCATAGTCTAATGGTTAGAGCGTTGGACACATGTCCGCGTGGTCCAGGGTTCGATTCCCGGCTGGAGTTCCGCTTTTCGGCGTCCACCCAGTGTCATGGGGAGTCACGTGAATAAAGACGTGACGGACAAACTCGGTCTAGAAAGCCCCTGATACGCCTGTTCGTGGTTAGGTGCGTGCAGTGCTGACCACACAACCGTCACTCAGGTGGACGCAGTTCCACCAAACTTGGACAGATGGCGTTGGGAAGGCTCAGGGCCTATCGGCCTGTCACGCCAGTGGTTATTATTTTATTACTATTAAGTTTCAGATTCGAATATTTTTCTGATATCCTTTCAATTGTAGAAAAAATGGGGAAATTAAATCTGTATTTTTCATAATTGCAAATACTTGTTCTCTCTTTTCTTCACAAAATGATGTTATATTTTATTCATATAATGTCATATGACAATTGGGTGGGTTCGAACCCTACGGCCGACCATCCTGATTGACTGAGGTTTTACAGGGTTTCCCTAAGTTTCACCATGCGAATGCCGGGATGGTATTTTAAGAAAGGTCCTTGCCTATATCTTCTCGATCCTCTTCCTAACCCATCCCGACCTGAGCCAAAGATGTCAAAAGGCCTTAAATAAAATAAAAATATTGTGTCTTATGAAGTGCGCTACTCAGAGGATTTAGCGCTATGCAAAAACATATATTAGTATAAGGAAATGTCCTTCAAACATAGCTCTGTTGATCTCCAGAGATTGTAAGGTTAATATTTTAATACCAGTTGATAAGTGTTATGTACATGTACATTATTTTTCCGTATACAGTAGCACACATACGTTGAAAATTAATTTTAACTTAATTAATTAAACTTAATTTTAACGTTGTAGATGTACCGAATTGTCCGCCTGTTCAACGGTTATTCGACGTTGAATAATGATTGAGAAGAAACATATTGAAATCAAGAAGTAGACGATGAAAAAACGGGTGCAATTGGCCAAAACAGAACATACAGTTGCATTGTGCCCGTTGCTTTCATCATGATATACAATATTAATTGTCCAAAAGTAAATTATCCAACCGTCTGCTGTGTTTTTCGAAACTGGAATTTTCTGCACTCGTCTTTGGTAGCTCGACACGCTACCACTCACCCACGAATTCGCCTTAGAAGTCACTATTCTTTTACAGTAGCTGCAGTAAGAAACAGTCTTGAACGCATCACCACAAATTCAGACGCGCCGTTTCACCATGTAAGAATTAAAATAAAGAATACCTTCCTTCTTTCTTCGTTATGTGCATTTTCCCTTCTCTAACTCTTTGACCATCGCCGCACCATTAAATTTGTATTTCTCAATGTGTAATATGCCGTCTTATAAAAATGCAAATGAAGCGAAATATATGTCATAGTTGAAAACACTTCACATTAACGAAATGAAATGTTCGTTTTCAACATGCAAAAGAGGACACAGAATAATAATTAATGGCATTCAATTAACTTTTAATTACAAATTTTATTCCGTTAAATTAGAAAGAATCCCATAAAACGAAATATATAGGGTAGACCGGGGCTATTTGAATCAAGGAGCGATGTGGGTCAAACGTAAGAAAAAATGTTACTACGCATTTAATGTACGCTAAGCCTGCCTTCAGTTGTGAGTTCGTTGGCAAAGGGAAGAGTGTGTATGTGGTTGATCTGCTGCTTTCTTATCAGTTGTTGTGAATTTTGGGACTATTCTGAGCAAGGTGAGTTGCAATACTTCATATTTTGCTCTGATATAAAATAGTGGCTGTATGTTATCAGGTGCTGAACATGTGTAAATACATATATTTGCAAAATTATTAGCGTACGTGTAAAACGGAACGTCTGCGTGCTATAAACGCCGTTTTTGTTGCTCTCCTTTGTCTCACGTGAAAGTAGTACGTTCTTACGAAAGCAAGTGCACAACGGGGTTATTTGAGTCGAAAAATGGGGCTATTTGAGTCAGGTGTAAACTTATGTGAATGTATTTAATTTATGAATTTGAATCTTTTATTTATGGTTTAGCATGTAAGTATGTAAAACAAAACGTTTAATTTTCTTTTAAGATTAATCAGACATACAAATCAAAACATAAATACAACGAATGAAATAATGAAGACATGGAGAAGGCCATCTACAGTGTAACAAAATGTGATTTGAGTCTACGTGTAACTTTGCAGCTCTGCAATGTAAATTTGAAACTTTGCGAAGGAAAGTGCAGGTCGAAAGGTTGAGACTAACCTTGGGTGATAATGATGAAATAGTTCAAAGTGCAAAACTGAAAGCCATTGGACACCCCACAGTACTGACAGAGCAGGAGGAAGAGTTCATGTTGCGAATTATGACTCTCGCGGGAAAAGGACTAGCATGCACCCCTGAAACGATTCGTAAAGCTGTTCATCGATATGTAATAATAAATCAAATTACGCATCATTGGAGAAACAAAGGATTAGCTTTTGAAGATTGGTTTTCAAGTTTCATTAAAAGACATCCGAACTTATCATTACGAAAGCCTGAGGGATTTTCAAGAGCTTGTGCTGAGAGCATTAATAAGGAAGCAGTGAGTGATTTTTTTCAACTGTCGAAATCTGCTACTTCGACGATTAGTGTCAACACAAAACCACAGCGTATATAGGATATACAATGTGGATGAAACAGAGTTTCCTCTTAAAAATAACCCAAGTAAGGTCGTTGCCAAGAAGGGGAAAGAGATTTGGTTGCTCTCACAGCGTCGAAAGAGGCGAGAATGTCATTGTGATAGTCTCTTGCAACGCAGTTGGACAATACATCCTACCATCTAGCACTTACTTGTCATGTTTCCTTATCAGATAGTGGTTACGTTAAGTAAGAGTTTTTTGTTCGCTGGTTCGAGTTTATTTCTAACAAACAGAGTTGAGGGGAAATGTTTATTAATGTTATGTTTTTTACACATTATATAGAAAAAGGTAAAATTTAAGAATGTACATGAGCGCTGTGATTAATGTAAACAATGTTGATACAGCGAAAGACCCAAATAGCCCCCTGAGCAATCCGAATAGCCCCGTGATTAATATTAGTCTCGAATTCTGCCATTTTTATTTTAAATTCGTTTTCAGAATTTCCATGATTTAACAGGTTCTTTATTCTTTAATATGTTGTACTATAATAGTGTAGGTAGATTATGGCATAATTATTTAAACTAAAGTACGTCGGTTTTGGAAAATGTTGACTTTTCTCTTACTATACTCAAATAGCCCCGATCTCCCCTTCCCTAGTTGAAAATAACAGTTGAATCCAGTTTGAGCTAATATCTTATAAACAATATCAAGTCTTTGTTGGAATATGATTTAAAATTAAACGTACCTTTTCTTAACCAATAACGGTTAATCAGCAAAGTAAATAAAAAAGAAGATAAACGATCGAAACACGTTTGTGTGCATCTAGGGAGATAAAGAGTGCAAAATGAAGAGGAGAAGAAGGTAATTCGTCCATTTTCTTTATTTTACAGATATATGCACATCAAATAAACGATTTGTTTGTAACAGACATATTATATATATTCTATTCATGCGAGAGAGCTTGTTCAAAAGCAGTGGCTGCTCGTGACACAAATAATAGGTGAAGTTCTACGAAAACGTATATCCATCAACACGTTGGCCTATTATCGTTGTTCGTTGACATTTATTCTGATATTTCTAGGCTTAGACCGGATACTGATAATGCCACTATCCGATCTTAGATGATTTCGACTGACTTTCTGGCTCAATTAATACTTATTAATGCCTGTTTAGTTAATGCGTATCAAAATAATAAGTGAAGTTGAACTTCATCAACTTCACTTGATGAGTCGCCCCTGTTCAAAACTTTCTTCAAATGTTGCACAAGTTGACAAAAAAAAAATGCATGTTCTTTCCCTGTAGCCTTCAAATGGAATTAATTTCCAGTTCTTGCTAAATAAAAAGATTTTACCAAAAAAACATTTAAAGAAACATAACTTACCACCACCGTTTCTGTAGCTCAAGTATGGAAATCTCCAAATATTGCCAAGTCCAACAGAATATTCTATGCTTGATAGAAGAAAGAAAATGGGATCATATATAGTAAGATGTGCTTCACCCTCTTCTTGGCGACGATGCCGCATAAAACGCTCAGAAGAACTGACATAGGACTCTTTTGAGAACGCTACAAATATTTTAAAAAAATGTTACGTCTTCCTAGAGAAAGCTTAGAATAAGTATATATATATATAAATCATAATAAATCACTCCCATATTCAATCCACTAGTGGATGAGACCTCTCCCTGAAGGGAGGAGCTGGTCTACTGCTCCCACACTGACCAGATGGGTTGGGAGAGGAGAGCCGAAGCTCTCACTGTGTTCGCCACTGTCTTTTATTCCACAGCAGCTCCCCAATTGTCCTCACGATGCTGGGTCAACACCGAAATTTTTTGAGCCCTCACCGGGAATCGAACCCGGGACCGCTCGCACTGAAGTCGAGCGCGCTACCGGCTAGGCTACGCAGGAGCTCATATATATGGCAACGCCCTAGCCGAGCTGGTCTACCGGTTCCCGTGAGATCAGTCAAGCAGCTCTGGGTCTGGTCAATGCTTGGACGGGTGACCGTTGCAGTACTCGAGATGGTGTTGCCTGTGCGGCGTCCACCCTGTGTCGTGAGGCCAATTGCGGAGCTACCTGAATAAAGAGGTAGAGATCACAGTTGAGAGCCTCGGCTCTCCTCTCCCAATCCGTCTGGACAACGTGGGAGCAGTAGACCCTTCGGTAAGAGGCCTCATCCACTAGTGGATTGAATATGGCTGTGATATATATATAATGCCTAGAAGTCTGTCTGGTTCTACCATAGACTAAATAATAAGACAGACTTTTCACTAACTAACTAACTAACTAACTAACTAACTAACTCTATGGCTTATGGAACTCGCAAGTTCATCGCCGCAGTAACAAACGTTCGCCATTGGATTCTATCCTGGGCAGTATCAAGCCAGTTTTCATCACGAACACCTACTTCTCGAAGACAGACTTTTCACACTTACATATTATGGCTAAGGAGCCTGTGATTTTAAAACCTACTTTCAGTCACTGGTTCTTTCTAGTAGTAGCCATCAGAGCCACCAAACGGCAGGTTTTCAAAGTACGTGTTCTTAAGCAAAAACACATTGATTTTAGCGCGGTATAAATCTATGTTAGAGGACAAGGTCCAAATACGGGGTAGTAGACGTTTTAGACGTGTATATGCATGTATAATACTACTGACTGGTGACAAAGTGTGAAACAGTTCCCCAAGAACGAAGATGGTGACTGAATTTAGTTAGTGGACAAAGAGTTGGATGTGGTTGATTTATTTGTATGTTGTGCTTGTTTTGAACAGTGGGAAATTTTTATCAGCCATTTCTATTTTAGCTTTTTAAACAGAATAAAATCAAGTATGAATTGTTTTATAAGGTAAGTTGTATTTCTCAGAGACAGCACTCTTACTCAGAATAAAACAAAGAATAAATAATATTGAGTATTGACTTCTGTTGCGTCACGAAACAACCCGTATGAATGGTCTAAGTACAGGCTACCTTGCCTACCTACATCTAGATCTTAAGAGTTTCGTTATCTTACAACACAGTACTTGGAATTTCAAGCCTCCTTTTCATATTTCAGCAGTCCTTTTCATATTTCAGCAGTTCCTGTTATAAAGAAAAAAAGTCAGCAATCGACTTAGAAAACGCAGATGATGAAGATACGAATGTTAAATTCTGCAACAGGATATTCTCTGAACACACAGGAAGACCTCCGGATTATGTGCATCATGTGTTCGAGTTGAGCACATAAAGAATGCGGTGGTGCAGAAAGGGGGACTATCTCTGACTTTTGTAAATATACATTTATCATCACTATATCATCTTGAATATTATTTTGAATTGTTAAAATTTCTTCTTAAATATTTAAGGCAACTTTAAAGGTTAGCCCATATTTAGACCAGTGTTTCAAAAGTTAAGATTATGGCATCTCTGTAAAAATGTGTTTAACATCATAGTCATGGGTTTCTAATCCAAATTTGCAACTACATTATAAAGTAAACATATATGAGACATATTTGCAGTTGTTGTTTAGTACATTCCTTGGAACATTTTGGAAATATTCGAAAAATAAAAGTGGTAGCCCGCATTTGGACCTTCTCCTCTATTATTTAGTATACCGTATGGTTCTACCATAGATCTCATGAGATCTATGGTTCGACTTCGTATCATATACGCATAATTATAAAGTTCAGCTTAAATTAGGTTACTTTTCATTTGGAACCTAGGTTTTTTTGGCTTCGACCAATTCATGCACTAGTCTACCATTGGATGCACTCACCATTTATTTATTTATTGAACACAACAGGTTAATAGCCTAATTGTGGTGTTCAACATACACATATGACATTTTATACATGCACACATAGGTGTAACATACATATTTAGAGCTACATAGTAACATATTCTGCATAAAGTATTCATTATTTTGTATAAGAATGGAATTCTCTCGTATTTATGTTAAATATATCAATCTCAGAACATTCTTTAAGTATACAATTATGTAATGAGCACATTCTCCTAATAGGCGATATGTCCATTGCTTTAGTTCTTTGGGACGAAAGGTGGAGTTACGCGGTGGAGTTACTCTGTGCGGTACATACAGCCCTAATTCAGATGATAAGCTTTCTGAGTCGATTTTACTGTGTAAGAGTTTGTGTAGGAAAGTTAAGAGAAAATTAACTCTTCTGTTTTCAAGATATTGTAACCTGTACTTATTTACCAGGTCTAAGTACTTTTCAAATTTAGGATATATTCCAGTTTCTTTGTATGTTAAAAATCGTACAAATGTAGACTGTATAATTTCAACTTGCCGAGAGTTTTTCTGTGTATTAGGATCCCATACTATTGGTGCGTATTCTAACTTTGACCTAACATACACTGTATATAAAGTTTTTAAGACATTAATATTCGAGAAATCGCTAGTTAACCTCATTACAAACCCGAGGTTCCTGTAAGCTTCGCTAACAAGGCGATTTATGTGCATGTCGAATGACAGGTTAGATTTAATGGATACACCAAGATCAGTAATAGAATCTACTCTAACTAGTGGAGAGTCATTAACTTTGTATTCAAATTATAAATAGTTTGTTTTTCTCCTATATGACATTACACTACATTTACTAATATTTAATAATAACATGATTGTTTTACACCAATTGGAGACTGCATTAATATCATTTTGTAAGGAGACCGCGTCCAATTCGGAGGAAATACTACAATAAATTTTTAAATCATCTGCAAAAAGAAGTTTCTTGGAGGCTGTTATGACAGCAGGTAAGTCATTTATAAATAAGTACGAGCTCTTTACTCAAGAAAGTAGAAATTGAAAGTCTATTAAGCCTAACATATTTACTGGACCACGGTGCTCAGTGGTAGAGCGCTCAGTTTTGGTGCTTGGGGTCTTCGGTCCTATCCCTGCTCGTGCCGTGTGGGTTCTGTGGTGAACAAACACCGTACGCGTAGTTTTTCTCGTGGTTCTGCTGTTTCCTCCCAATTTCTTCATTCCATCAATTCTCCCATCACCATCCAATGTTCTTAAATGCCTTAAAATTAAATTCAAAATTTCTAAAATGTTTACTATTGCAATTCATTGTTAAGTAAATGAACATAATTATATCTAGGGTAAATTGGTCTATTATGTTACCTATACATTTTAAGACACATATTAATTGTTTTGGTTTAAATAGTTCTTTCAAAGAGAAAACAGGCAAAAAAGAGAAGGAGATAGCAATAGACTAAAGAAAAAGAAAGAATCTATTATCCATCCAGAGTTAAGAGTATACTGTTGCTCTTATGGCAACAGCAATCACGGTTTTACGGTTAAATAAAAAACGAAACTGAGCGTGCTGCAGCCGCTCTCACTTCGGGTTGCCATAGCCGAAAGGAAACGCTCCAGTTGCTGTTTGTTTTCCTCTCTCTTTCCCCGTCAAGTTTTTCAAATGGAACTATCGTTATATTAGATAATTAAATATGTGTGAATGAAGAAAGGAGTTAGAGAATTAATTTTCGTACCAATTTTAAAAATAAAATCTTTATGTAGGATCATTAAAGACAAAAGACAGTAAAGGAATTTCGTGTGCGTCAGGGGAAAGTACGATAAATAAAACTGCAGCTATTGCTCCTAAGATGCAACAGTATAGACCACATCCTGGGTCGATAATAGACTTCTATCTAGACTGATGGTAGTCTACAACTAGCATCAGATGGTCGACCAGTGGCATATCTGTAGTGCTTTTTCTTTTGTCTTTATTGATTTCTAAACGATGGAGCAATTACTTCCTAGAAAATACAAGATAGTATCCTGTAAATAGTATCATTTTACAAGCATGCTAAAATTTTAAGGTGAACTCTTAAGTAAAATTCAATAGATCAGTTCAATGGACAACTATAGCACAATTACCCTAATAAGCGAATCTTATGTAAGCATTGCTATGATCCAACTTTCCCCACTGTAAGATAAAATAAGCAAAGCGTAAATCCCCTCCCCTTTGAATGCCCACGTAATACTTGAACAATCTCTAATATAATTCGTACACTAACCTAAGACGAAAGAAAAGAGAAAGATAGGAATAAATGCAGAGAGCTTAGCTTGCCTAGAAGTACCTGTCCTTTTTGTCATAACGTCACAGGGAAGATCATGTTGGTAAAGTAGGTTTTATATCTAATCGACCGGAGCCTTAGATGCCTGAAGGCCATAACTGAATTCAAATTCTTTTACATTTATTCTTATAACAACATAACTTAACATCAAGGTTACATTATATAGGTTAGAGAGAAGTCATTAAACACACTTTTCTACATCCCATGTCAAACTTAAACAGAATACTTTAAACTTATCGTTTGGCAACATATATAATAAAGTATCCTTTCTTCTTACATTGTCCTGACAAGGAGATCGTCAATGAGATCATATCGAAACCTATCCTGAAATTGTGCACGGAGAATCTACATTCGATAGAAAGGTAATACACAAAATATTAGCTGCCCATATTTACATTTATTACATTCTTTTCTTTAGTTCATAATGGTTCGTGGTGTCCTTACATCATTAAACATTTAATTCATTTCCCGACGTCATAAAATGATGAAAAATTGCACAGCGACGAAAGTCGAGTGCCAATATAATATTCTATTATTACTTTCATATATTTTAAAAGCTTATTTTAACATTTATTTAAAAATATGAGCGTCTTTATCCTAAAATAAATAATAGCCTGCAACGGTATTGAGTTTGACTGGTTGCAGAAAACTTTAGGATTTTGGTCACAAAATATTAGCTTGGGAAAAAGTTTGAGAACACCAAAATAACTCGAAAATATGTAACAATAAAAACTTTTTTAACTCTTCTTAAAGAATTCGTACTAAAAAGTAAAAAAAAAAAAATGATTTTTTTATGCATGACTAAAATGAAAAGCATGGGGCACGCCAATTGAAGTGGGGCACGGATTTATAAAGTGACTGTATATGAGAGCTCGCCCGATGCCTCTCTTTTTACTCATGCGTAAAGAAAATATTTTTTTACTTTTTAATACAAAATTTTTAAAGAAAAGTATGTCTTTAAAAATATTTTATTGTTAACTTGTAAATATCTGAAATCAGATTTTATAATTATGTTGGTGTCATCGGCAAACACTACAGTTTGTGTAGGTGCTAAAATCTTCGAAAGATGATTTATGTATAGAAGAAAGAGTATAGGGCCTGAAATGGAACATTGAGGAACTTTTTTTTGTCAATTATTGGTTTCTCCGATTTTACTTCATCAATTTTAATTGGTTCCTATTTTGACGATACGATTTAAACCAGGAACGAGCTATTCCTCTGATACCATGCACGTATAATTTATCAAGCAAAATTTTATGATCTACCAAATCAAAAGCATCCTTGAGGTCCAGAAATAGCCCATATACGAGTATTAGCATTTGGTTTTCTATGGCGGCACACCTCCTGAAGAAATGAGTCAGTGGTCTGGTTTATATTTTCATTTTTCCTAAAACCGAACTGAGAATTGTGTATTGCAGTTGTATGGTCTAGAAACGAAACTATTCTGTAGTACACATTTTTTTTCTTATACTTTAGCGACGACCGACATAATTGAAATAGGACAATAGGGCGGGGTCTCATACCATCGAATCTCATAGCGTCGAAAGAGAGATCTGTAACACAACGTCGAAAATTTCATGATGCCGTCTCATAACGTCGAAAATTTTCGACGTTATGTCACAAATCTCTTTTTCGATGCTATGAGATTCGACGCTATGAGACTCTTTGAGAAATCTTTCTACGTTATGAGACGATTGCAAACTTTGCTTTTTCCCGCCACTTTTCGACGCTATGAGACTATTTGAGTTTCGACGTTGTGTAACAAATCTCTCTTTCGACGCTATGAGATTCGACGCTATGAGACCCCACGGGACAATAGTTGTTTGGGCCTGGTTTATTTTGTTTTTTGTGAAGTGGCCGTATCTTTTTTGTTGCAATGGTATAACATATTTAATTATTTTAGTGAATAGAGAAATCAAACACTACTTTCGTTACCATTATAGAACGTATTTATTAAGCTAAGTGAATACCGAATATCAATGCATCTTTGTAATACATTTATTAAACCAAGTGTATAAAAATGCATCATTCTTGTGGCCATGCTAGAATAGATTTATGGAGCCAAGTGAATGGCAAGAATCAAAGAATGTTTTTGTTACAATAATAACCAACCAATAATAATAACCACTGGCGTTACAGACCGAAAGGTCCTGACCCTGCCCCAACGCCATCTGTCTGCAATTGGCGGAACTGCGTCCACGTGAGTGACGGCCGTGTGGTCAACACTGCGCGCACCTTGACCACGAACAGGCGTATTAGGGGCTTCCTAGACTAAGTGGTCGTCACGTCTTTATTTACGTGACTCCCCTGTTTGCCTCACGACGCTGTTTGAATCCCGAAAAGTAGGGTGCTCCAGCCGGGATTTCAACCCGGGACCACGCGGACATGAGTCCAACGTTCTAACCACTATACTGTGGAGCCCCGTTACAATAATAGAACATATTTATTAAGACAACGATTATCCCAATTAAAGTATGGCTATGATTATCCCAAAACATTTGTTACACAAACGTTATCTAGATCCAGCACTTTAGGTCCTCTGAGAAGAATATGCATAATTGAAAGCATTCTCTAATGTAGAAAACTCTTGTGATACTTTCGGTTCAATACACACTGTTTGATTTTAGTTATTTACTTAGATTAATAAATCTAACATATATGATAAGTTCCATTTGATCTATCTTACTCACCTGGACTTATAAATATGTTACATTTCGGTAACAAAATTACTGTTCGATTTTTCTATTCACTAAAATTAATAAATAGAGTCTACCATTGAAACCAAAATAAATTTGGATTTTTCTTTTAATTTGGCTTAATAAATCTAGTCTAGCATTGAAACAAAAATACTGGTTGTTTTTGTTTTATTCACTTAACTTTAGACATATTTTAAAATGGTAATAAAAATACAGATTGATGTTTGCTATTCACTTTGCCCAATAAATCTATTCTAACTGAACTAAATAACAAAAATAATGTTTGATTTTTTATTCACTTGGTTTACTAAATGTTGCACAGAGACATTGGTTCATTTCTGTTATTCCTTTAGTTTAATAAATATGTTCAACCAGCACAAATGAAGTTCTAACTAGCACAACCAAAATCTCGACCAGAACAAACAGTTGGGGCCTAACATGAAGTTCCCCCCCCCCCCAAATTCTCCTAAACTGAGCCAGCACAATGTTGAAAGTGGGTAGCACAACCAGCACAATTTCAGTGCTACCCAACAAACAAAAATCCCGACCACCCCAAACACTTTGCTACACGCGTGAAGTTGGACCTCCACAAATTTTGAACGGGCATATCTCTTAAACAAAAACAGCACAAATCTTCAAAGTGGGTAGCACAACCAGCACAAATTGATTACTAACTAGCACAAAAAAGATTTCGACCAGCACAAACAATTGGGAATTGGCGCGAAATTGGCCCCCCAAAAGTCTGAATGGGCATATCTTTTAAACTAAGCCTGTACACATATTGAAAGTGGGTAGCATAACCAGCACAATTTGAGTGCTACGCAGTACAACCAAAATCACAACCAGCACAAACATTTGGGGGATCGCGTTAAGTTGGCCCCTGAAGACTTGTAAACTTTGAAAGAACATTTCTCCTAAAATAAGCTGGTACAAATATTGAAAGTGGGTAGCCCAACCAGCACAATTTGAGTGCTACCCAGCACAGGCAAAATTTCGACAACCACATACAGTTTGGGGGGGGGGGGCTCACGCTAAGTTGGCCACCAAGATTTTTTAAATTTTCGAAGGGCATATTTCCTCAACTAAGCCAGTACAAATGTTGAAAGTGGGTAGCACAAATTGAGTGCTATCTACTACAACAAAAATCACGACCAGCACAAACACTTGGGGCCTCGCGTGAACTTTGATAAACTTATCCAGCACGATGCTGAAAATGGGTAGCACAATTTCAGTGCTACGCAGCAAGACAAACTTCTCGACCATACATACACTTGGGGGCTCGCGTGAAGTTGGCCACCCAAGATTTTTCAAAATGAGAGTGAACATATCTCCTAAACTTAGCCAGCACCATGTTGAAAGAGGGTAGCACAACTAGAACAATTTGAGTGCTACCCAGCACAACAAAAATCTTGACCAGCACAAACACTTTGTGACACGCGTGGAGTTGGCCCTCCAAAACTCTGGACGAGCATATTTCCTAAATTAACCCAGCAGAAACTTTGAAAGTGGGTAGCACAACCAGCAAAATTTGAATGCTACCCAACACAACAAAAATTTCGACCAGCCTAAACACCTGGGGGGATCGCGTGAAGTGGTCTCCCAAAGAATTCAAAATTTGAGAGGACATATCTCCTAAAATAATACAGTACAAATGTTGAAAGTAGGTAGCACAACCTGCACAAACGGTATGATACCCAGCACAACAAAAAATCTCGACTAGCACAAACACTTTAGGACACGCGTGAACTTTGCCCTCCAAAACTCTGAACGGACATATCTCCTAAACTAACCCAGCACAAATGTTGAAAGTGGGTAGGACAACCAGCACAATTTGAGTGTAATACAGCACAACCAAAATCTCGACCAGTACAAAAACTTGAGAAATGTTGTGAAGTTGACCCAAAAAAATTGGACGGGCATATCTCCTTAACTAAGCCAGCACAAATGTTAAAAGTGGGTAGCACAACCAGCACAATTGATTGCTAACTAGCATAACAAAAATCTCGACTAGCACAAATACTTGGGGACTGATGACAAGTTGCCCCAATAAAACATTTAAACGGGCATATCTCCTAAACCCTCCCAGCGCAAATGTTGAAAGTGGGTAGCACAACTAGCACAAATTGAGTGATAACTAGCTCAACCAAGTTCTTGATGAGCACAAGCACTTGGGAGCTCGCGTGAAGTTGGGCCCTCAAGACTAAAACTTTGAAAGGGCTAACTAACTATCTAGCAATCAATTTGTGTTGATTGTGCTACCTATATTCAATATTTGTGCTGGCTTAATTTAGGAAAAATGCCCTTCCTAACTAGAACTCTGATTTCTTTAGGGCCAGTCACATATTCCGTTTGCGAGATTTAATAACTTCTTGAATGGTGTCGCTAATTAATTATTGTGTTTGGATACACTGTAACTTATGACAAAAGTTGTATACATGTATACGAAAAGATCACACACTGTTAAAAATTTTCAGACACATTCCTAAAAGAATGCTACCTGGAAATGCGCAGTAACATGGGTAATAAAAAACAGTCACCTTGCAGTTTGTAGAAAATTTTAAAAGCAATGAAGCCCGGAGCCAAATTTGAACACGCGTTACACAGTTAAAACTCCAGAGTCCTACTGACTGGACAAAAATTGCTAGTGATAAAAATGCATCAGATGAATACAGTCTAGAGGGTCAGAAATACGTTGTTCGAAACGCGAAACTCCAACAACGTACGCAATGTTTTAATCGTTTTTCCTATTTGTCAATTCGGGATCGCAATCCACATTCACTGAGAACATTTCCAATTTCTGTTAACATACGTGATCAAAATAGCGGCAGCAAACTTGATCAGAGTTGTGTGTTTGGTTACGATAAGGAAGCGTTCTCTCTTTCTGCGCATGTCCGGACATCACACTGGAACTGAAAACTCAGAACTTCCAGAACCACGAAAGAAATCAATGTTGTTGTTTTTTTTCTCAAAATTGCTACGAATACTAACATTTATCTTAAATATTACTGAATATGTCAAGCATGCAGTTATCTAAAAGAACTTAACAGTTCTTTTCTAAAAAAAAATATTGTTTTAATGTTTAAAATAAAAAAAATACGTACTCTCTGCTGTACTTCTACTTCCTCTACTTCCTTCTATCTTCCTTTGCATCTTGTGGCTATGTCTGGCAATCAGTGATTATTCTTCTTTCGAATGAGACCTGTTATGTTCAACAGCTTTCTCCTCCAAAAGTTACGTCTTACAAAACAAAGCCTTAAAAGTTATTTTCAGAGGCAGCAGTACTTGGCTACGGAGGAAAGAACAAATAAATGAATATAATATGTACCGAGAAGGAACGTATCCTATGGACTATCTAGACTGACACTGCAGCCTAAGCTTGTGAAAACATATTTTGATCTGCACGAGTAATATTTACATGAAATCGAGGCCAGAGCACCTATCATCATCACCATCAATACTATGCGTAACCACCGAACCCACTTTCTACTTAATATTTGGCTAGCGCTAGTCCAAGCTGTGAATCCAGAATACGCCACTGAAAAGTGTCCCAAAATATACGCAACACGCTCCTTTATACCACACAAATTTGAACTGAAACACATACAGGCATGGTTCTTGAGGTGAAACATAGCCCCTCGATTTAAGAGCGATAAACCTATCATATGTTGGCAATTTGGGAAATTCTGATTTGTAAAGCGGCAGATAAATTTTTGGAAATTTTTAAAAATATAAATAAATGTAATATCAATCATGATTCAGACACGGTTGTAAAAATGTTGCCAGAGTTGATTTTTTTAGTAAACTGTGTTTATTTCCGCATAAAAACCATTTGTTTAACTGGTTACAACATTTGTCGGTTGTCGTAAGAATGTCTGCATAGCTGCTTATTGAACATGCGAACAAAGGTCCAATCTAAAATCTTGCAAGCTTTGTGATGTGTATTAGTGGTGTATTGTAAAAATGTAATCTTTTTTAAATATTAGAATATGCTGTGGCAACACTGTTTCTGGGGACATTGGGATATATGTTTGATCTATATGCACCTCAATATACCATTTTCAACAATAAAAAATCGAGGTCGAAAATGTCCTGTAAAATTTGATAACTTAGCTACACCCGGCAACCTCAAATTTAAAGTCCGAGTTATCATTGTCAGTGATTCATTACATGAATATAGGGAAAGAAAGGACAATTAAATTTTCCACTTTTGTCACTATTGCCGGGTGTAGTGAAGTTCTCGAATTTTCCTGGACATTTTCGACCTCATTGCTTGGGTTTGTTCGGACGATTTGCTCGGTATTACGCTATCTACACTGTAAATCAGGGCACTATTTGTCAACAAAAGAGGTAGGGGGATATTAATGTCCAATCATACCTGCAGCTATTGGTAAAACTTATTTTATATGGGCAATTTTATTAACTATGGAGTTCGGTCCGTCACGATGATATGAATGCAATTACTAAAATCCACAAACATCCATGCGCCAGGAGGCATTAGAACCAGCTACCTCATGAACGGCACCTACTGGAGTACCGGGCAGCAAAAAAACACGACGGCGAAACCTCGCCAGCAAAAGGCTAGACGACAAAATCTCGCCAAAAAAAGCCTCGACGACGAAACTTCACGAACAAAATATCGACTTACAATTCACCGACAGGTAAAAACACCGAAACTACATTTCACTGAAGGTAAAAACTATCGATGCTACAAAACACCGACAGACAAAAACTTCGACGATAAAACCTCACCAGCAAAAAGTTCTTCGACGACGAAACCACTCCAGCAAATATCTCGACTACAAAACCTCGTCAGCCAAAGCCTCGACGACAAAACCTCGCCAGCAGAAGCATCGATGACAAAACATTGAAAGCAAAAACCACGAAAAAAACCTCGCCGCCAGAAACCTCGATTACCAAACCTCGCCAGCAAAAACCTCGACGAGAAGACGTCGCCAGCAAAAACCTCGACGACAGAACATCGCCAGCAAAAACCACAAAAAAGAACCTCGCCACCAAAAACCTCGATTACTAAACCTCGCCAGCAAAATTCTCGGCGACAAAACCTCGCTAACAAAATATCGACGCGACAAAACACCCTACAGACGAAAACCTCACCAGCAAAAATCTCGACGACGAAATCATGCCAGCAAAATCCTCGACGGCAAAACCTTGCGATCGAAAACCACGATGACAAAACCTCGCCAGCAAAAAGTTCGACGACAAAACGTCGCCAGCACAAACCTCGACAACAAAAACCTCGACTACAGAACCTCGTGAACATAATATCGACTTAAAATTCACCGACAGGTAAAAACACCGGAGCTACATTCCACTGAGGGTAAAAAATATCGACATTACAAACTACCGTCAGACAAAAACATCAATGACAAAACCTCATCAGCAAAAATCTCGACGACGAAACCTTGCTAGCAAAAGCATCGACGACAAAACATTGCCAGCAAAATTCTCGACGATAAAACCTCGCCAGCAAAAATGTGAATGGCAAAACATCGACAAAAGAACGCCGCCACCAAAATCTCTATGACAAAACCTCTTCAGCAAAACCCTCGACGACAAAATCTCGCCAGGAAAAATCTGGACGACCAGTTTTGGGTTAGGTACTTGTTTTTTGTACCTAGGTACAGATACTAGGTGCTGACCTTAAATTGTACCTAGGTACAGGCATAAGGTACAAGATGGTGAGTGTACCTGAGGTACTTTTTTAGGTACTTGACCCAGTTATTGCTAAATAGTGGTGGAAACGATATCAAGAACTAAGAGGATGCTGGTTGACTAGAATATCACTCCTATATTGTTACCTGTAATAATAATTATCATAAACACTTAATATTGAGCAGGTTAGGTTCATCCAAAGTGTGCTGTGCTATTTAACAATTGTTTACAAAATGCGGATATTTTGATATAGCATCTTCTATAATAATAATAGAACAGGAATGAAAACAAAGGAAGGAGTCAGGAAAAGCAGGAATTTAAATACTAAAATGATAAATAATTAATAGACATGTCTTTCTTCCGCACAGACCTAAGTAAATATTTCATCATGCTTTTAATTTACATATTTTTTACGCTTTTTTTGGGAAAGGGCATTCAGCGCTGAGCATGAGCCTCATCCATTTGTTTATTGATACAGGGTGGTAACATAATGCACCGACAAATTTCGAGGGATGATAATACATAAAGTAATGAGGAAATCTTGGTCATCTGGGTGGAAATGCGCCGAATTTTGAAGCTACAGGTAAATGACCTAGAGTTCCAAATATCCAATACAACTAACGGTAGAGTTGATGCGGCATGTTATCGTCAAAGGCTTCAAAACTGCTCCATCTAAATTTGCACATTTCACACTTTTGCGTTTTGTGCGCAAGGGATTTCTCGAAGGAAGTTGGCGATTCCAAGTTATTCTTTGAAGAAAAGTTATAGGGTTGAAGAAATCATCCTGGCAGTTGCTTGATTAAACTAAAGACAAAACCCTAAAAATGCCTCAGTCAGGATGGACAGTCTGTGTTGAACCCAGGATCTCCAGAGTGTGAAGCCAACACTTTACTAACTAAACCACGGCCACTCAGTACTTCCAATGATGTCTAGTGCATCGTTAAAATGAAGAGAAAGGTAATTAAATGTTAAACTCCATGAAGAACCCAAGTAAACAGAGAAGTAAACACATTATGTGAAGGATGCTCCCAACATGAAATTAGTTTTTAAAAATGTGCCAGATACTTACGATTTTATATAATGAAAAAATATGATACAATGATTTGAAAAGTAAATTATTTTTTAAAATTTATGAAGTGGTATACTTGCATTGTTCAACTCATTGAGAACCTACTAAAAATCTTTCAGTTATTCCTCATTTCTCTCTCTTGTGCAGGAAAAAGAAAATCAGCATTGGAACGAGAAAATAACATTAAAAAATAATTAAACTATTTCTGACAAATGGAGAAAACAACACAATGCAAAACATCAACATATAATTATTATCGTTCTTAATTTGTATTTACTTATGGACCTTAGAGGTAGCTATGGGATAAGCCCGTCATATGTCAGAGGGATGGCTCCCTTTGGGAAGCACTCTTCCGAGTACAGTTAAGTAAGCGGTCATGTCCTTTTCTCTAGATATTATATCAAGATTCGACTGGTGAAACTAAGGAAATACGTGGAAAAGCTTCGTCAGTGTAGCCCACAGCAGAATTCAAAGCTGTGTGCCTCCCAACAGTGATACATCTTGTGCGCTAATTTTTACTCAATTTCATATATCTGAATGATTGTTGTGGGGTAAAAAGGCTGCGGCAGGTTTTG
>JAGDQP010020085.1:0-11680 GCA_022664845.1 Lepisma saccharinum | reverse complement strand
TTCGAGATTCAAATTTTCGGCAGATTTGAGCTTGAAGCTGGCCCTCAAGAAATTAAATGCCGCATAATCTTGCGACGAATTGAGCACAAACGAAACTTTTTGTTGCACAATCCGGCACAAACGAAGCACAAACGATTCCACTAGTGTTGGTTTAATTTTCCGTCTTTGGTGTGGCAGCTTCATTCATGCACAAAATTGAATATCGCATAATTTTGCGATGAATATAGCACAAACGAAACCTTCTACGGCACAATCCAGAACAAATGAAGCACAAACGATTGGCACAAGTTTCAATTCGAAATTAAAGTTTTTGGTGAATTCGAGTCTAAAGCTGCCTCGCCCACAAAAAACTGAATATTGTATAAATTTACGACGAATTGAGCACAAACGAAACTTCTTGTTGCACAATCCGGCACGAACGTAGCACAAGTTTCATTTCGAAATTCATACCTTTGGTGAATTCTAGTGTGAAGCTGCCCCCCCCCAAAAAAAAATTGAATGTCAGATAATACTGCGACGAATTGAGCGCAAACAAAATATTCTACGGCACAATCCAGCACAAACGATTGGCACAAGTTTCATTTCGAAATTCAAATTTTTGGTGAATTCGAGTGTGACGCTGGCCCCCCAAAATTGAATGTCGCATAACTTGGCGATGAAATGAGCACAAACAAAACCATTTTTTGCACAATCCGGCACAAACGATTGGCACGAGTTTTATTTCGAAATTCAAGTTTTTGGTGAATTCGAGTGTTAAGCTGCCTCGCCCTCAAAAAACTGAATGTCGTATAATTTTACGACGAATTGAGCACAAACGAAACTGTCTACGGCACAATCCAGCACAAATGATTGGCACAAGTATCATTTTGAAATTCAAACATTTGGTGAATTCGAATGTGAAGCTGGACAACCAAAATTGAATGTTGCATAGTTCTGCGACGGATTTAGCACAAACGAAACTTTTTGTCGCACAATTCGGCACAAACGATTGACACAAGTTTCATTTAGAAATTCAAATTTTCGATGAATTTGAGATTGAAGCTGGCCCCCCAAATTTGAATGACGGATAAATTTGCGAGAAATTGAGCACAAACGAAACTTTTTGTTGCACAATCCGGCACAAACGTAGCACAAGTTTAATTTCGAAAACCTAAAATTTGATGAATTCTAGTGTGAAGTTGGCCTACCAAAATTGAATGTCGGATAATACTGCGACGAATTGAGCACAAACAAAACTTTCTACGGCATAATCCAGCACAAACGATTGGCACAAGTTTCATTTCGAAATTCAAATTTTTGGTGAATTCGAGCGTGACGCTGGCTCCAAAAATTTAATGTCGCATAATTTTGCGATGAAATGAGCACAAACAAAACCAATTTTTGCACAATCCGGAACAAACGATTGGCACGAGTTTTATTTCAAAATTCAAGTTTTTGGTGAATTCGAGTGTAAAGCTGGACCCCCAAAATTGAATGTCGCATAGTCCTGCAACGAATTGAGCACAAACGAAACTCTTGTTGCACAATCCGGCACAAACGATTGGCACAAGTTTCATTTAGAAATTCAAATTTTCGGCGAATTTGAGATTGAAGCTGGCCCCCCAAATTTGAATGTCGGATAATTTTGCGACGAATTGAGCACAAACGAAACTTTATGTTGCACAATCCGGCACAAACGATTCCACTAGTTTTGATCTAATTTTCCGTCTTTCGTATGGCAGCTTCATTCATGCACAAAATTGAATATCGCATAATTTTGCGATTAATTTAGCACAAACGAAATCTTTTGCGGCACAATCCAGCACAAATGAAGCACAAACGATTGGCACAAGTTTCAATTCGATATTAAAGTTTTTGGTGAATTCGTGTGTGAAGCTGCCCCGCCCCTTAAAATTGAATGTCGCAAAATTTTACGACGAATTGAGCACAAACGAAACTTTCTACCGCACAATCCAGCACAAACGATTGGCACAAGTATCATTTGGAAATTCAAACTTTTGGTGAATTCGAGTGTGAAGCTGGGCTCCAAAATTGAATGTCGCATAATTTTGCGACGAATTGAGCGCAAACGAAACTTTTTGTCGCACAATCCGGCACAAACGATTGACACAAGTTTCATTTAAAAATTCAAATTTTCGATGAATTTGAGATTGAAGCTGGCCCCCCAAATTTGAATGACGGATAAATTTGCGAGGAATTGAGCACAAACGAAACTTTTTGTTGCACAATCAGGCACAAACGTAGCACAAGTTTCATCTCGAAATTCAAATTTTCGGCGAATTTGATTGTGAAGCTGGCTCCACCAAAATTGAATGTCGGATAATTTTGCGACGAATTGAGCACAAACGAAACTTTCTGTTGCACAATCCGGCCCAAACGATTACACTAGTTTTGATCTAATTTTCCGTCTTTGGTGTGGCAGCTTCATTCATGTCCAAAATTGAATACATAATTTCGCGATGAATTTAGGAGAAACAAAACCTTCTACGGCACAATCCAGCAGAAACGAATCACAAACGATTGGCTCAAGTTTCAGTTCGAAATTCAAGTTTTTGGTGAATTCGAGAGTAAAGCTGGACCCAGAAATTGAATGTTGCATAGTTCTGTGACGAATTAAGCACAAAAGAAACTTTTTGTCGCACAATCCGGCACAAACAATTGACACAAATTTCATTTCGAAATTCAAATTTTCGGTGAATTTGAGATTGAAGCTGGAACCCAAATTTGAATGTCGGATAATTTTGCGAGGAATTGAGCACAAACGAAACTTTTTGTTGCACAATCTGGCACAAACGACTCCACTAGTTCTGATGTAATTTTAAGTCTTTGGTGTGGCAGCTTCATTCATGCCCAAAATTGAATATCACATAATTTTGCGATGAATTTAGCAGAAACGAAACCTTCTACGGCACAATCCAGCAGAAACGAATCACAAACGATTGGCACAAGTTTGAGTTCGAAATTCAAGTTTTTGGTGAATTCGAGTGTGAAGCTGGCCCCCAAAAATTGAATGTCGCATAATTTTACGACGAATTGAGCAGAAACTAAACTTTTTTTTCACAATCCATCACAAACGAAGCACAAACGATTGGCGCAAGTTTCATCTCGAAATTCAAATTTTCGGCGAATTTGATTGTGAAGCTGGCTCCACCAAAATTGAATGTCGCACAATTTTGCGACAAATTGAGCACAGATGAAACTATTTGTTGCATAATCCGGCACAAACGAACACAAACGATTGGCACAAGTTTCGTTTCGAAATTCAAACCTTTGGTGAATTCGAGTGTGAAGCTGGACCCCAAAAATTGAATGTCGCATAATTTCGCGACGAATTGAGCACAAACGAAACTTTCTACGGCACAATCTGGCACAAACGATTGGCACAAGTTTCATTTCGAAATTCAAATTTTCGGCGAATTTGAGTGTTAAGCTAGCACCCCAAATTTGAATGTCGCATAATTTTGCGACGAATTGGGCACAAACGAAATTTTTCGTTGCACAATCCGACACAAACGATTGCACTAGTTTTGGTCGTTTGTGCCGTGCTAGGGGGGGGCATCTTCACGGAGGCTCACTCGGGTCACGGGTCGGATTGTGATGGGGTCTTGTGGTACGTTCTTCTATATAAATTGAGATAATTTTATAAAAGTACACATGCAGTTTAAAATACAGTTAAAACGACTTTATACATTTCACTAAAAGAGCGATAATTTTTCCAAGAACTTAATTTGACAATTCAGATATTTAAAATTACAATTTTGTTCCCAATTGTAAATGGCTTGGTCGCCGCGATTGAGTTGTGCAATAAAGGAATCCATGTAATCCATGCTTGAAGAAAAGGCAAATCGGAATGAACCTCATGAATAGAACACAAGAAGTACAAAAGGAGAAATCTGCATTATTCAGAGTACAATTTTCCCCATAATCCATTGCGTGAAACTAGTTGTGCCGCCATGAGTAATTTGAATATAGCGTTTCAACATAAAACTGCTGCCCTTAAATTACCGTTTAACGTGTTATCTCCGGATCACTCACCCGACGTTTTTTGAATTATGCATAATTCCTCCCTCCATCTATTGACATTATTATTAACTATTCTCTGTCTCCACCTCCACCTCCGTCTCCACCTCTAGACCACCGCTGCCATCTATTGATAATGCAGTTATCTTATTGAATAGTTTTCATAGCTAAGTAATTAGAGATTAACCCTTTAGTTTTTATGCAGATGTCATTAGAAGTGTCATTATCAGCTGTTTTGTTTTAGGTCAAAACTCAAATTTAATACAATATTTTTCCCTACTTTTTTGATAATTAGGACCCTTTTAGACTTCACATAACTCGAAAATCCTCATCAAAATCTCTCCCTATAAACTGTTTGCTATTTCTAATCAAAATCTATCTATATACAAAATTTCATTTGGCTATATGTCAGCCTTGCACCGGGCGAATACCGGAATTGTGCATTAAATATAACATTATTCGCTCCCTTTCCTCTTTTCCCATCAATTAAAATATGTACTTGGAATTTAAAATGGGACTGTTCCATATGATTGTGAGAATAATTTTCTCGAATATTCTTAATTTGATACTGTATTAATGACTTGTTTCCCAGTTCAGAATTTTTGGGTGAATTTTTAAAACCGTAACATCATTCTGTTTTACATGCTAAGCAAAAATTTGTCCTACTTCATGGAAAAATCCAACAGAATTATGGTTTGCGTGCAGAGAACGGAAGTAGATTACAATATGATCTTTGCATGTGAAGATCTGATTCTGGGCTGCATTGAGGTCATCAATTGTCACATTTTTTTTTCTTGTTTGACTGGAAGAGCGAATTACAGTCTACATGCAAAGTAATAACATTTTATTTCTCTTCTGAAAACATGTTCACTAAAATTGTTCTATCACTCTTTCGTTTTTCACATCGTAGATGTATGAAGTTTGAGCTATAAGAATTACCGTAGAAAACGTATTCGCGGGAACTGCTTCCTCAAAATCCATTATAATTTTAATATTGGTTCGTTCGTTAATAACAATTTGTTTGCGTTTACTTGTATTAATGACATACATTGGACGATTTTGTATAAACTCCTTTGGGGAATAAAAAATGTCAGTATTTTTCTGTGTTACACGTTTAAAAGCAGTGTAACTATCGTATATTTTAAGGTAATCTGCTTTCGTAATTTCCAGGTTTAAATTCTCACGAGGGAAGATTTCGTTACGAGCATTTTTTAAATAAATATTCTTCATCTTGCATGTATCAAACTTACTAGCGTCTTTCACCTGGGTATTATCATCACGATTATTTTGGAAAAGAATCAGGCATATCGAACTGCAGCGAATTAAACTGTGTTGTTATATCAAATTCGAAATAAGAACCTGAAACATGTCGTTGAACACTTTGATACGTAAGAAATTCAATTGGTATTTTAGGTTGTCGAAGTATATCAGATTTTAATTTCATCGAATAATTTTTTTGGTATTCGACAATTGGCATTCTCAGCTCCATTGAAGTAATCACTAATTCAGCAGGAGTAGCTAATGTGGCATCATCTAGAGTACCATCTGCTTTCTTTGTTTTCCAGCGATAAAATAAAACATCATTATTTGCACTTCTTTTAAATGTTATTCGAAGCCCGCTCTTCCACATAATTTCCTTATAGTCACTAAAGAAACCAAACAGCAATCGCAGTGGAAACAACACTGTATTCTCTTTCCGTGGAAGTTTCTCATCAGTTATTAATCCACCTGACTTAAAATATTCGAGCTCGGGCTTTGATAATCGACACGAGGCAATAGCAGTTGAAGTAATTCCCGGATAATCTATTCTATCAATAACAGTACCATGTTTACGTACCTCTACCTGCGAAAACAAGTATGGCACAAAATTATCAATTAATTTAATATTTGACCCTGCAGTAAAAGTTCCTCCAGCATCTCTTCCAATAACTTCATATTTGATGTATAAATCACCGTAGTGTGGGTGCACAAACCCATCGCCAGAAGTAATGTCAAATTCTAAATCTTTGTTTGCTCCATTCAGGTTAATAAATGTACGACGATTCAGAGGGAAAGATTGATACTCATAGCTTTCAATAAATTCCATCTTTAAAAAGACTATATTATATTCAACTTTGTTTCTTTTCGCTATCATTCTTGCTATAAAAAAAGCATTTTAAGAATCATCATTTTTAATCATGAGAATTACGCTTGTTATTGCGCAACCAAAACTAATTGGTTCATGCAATTCATTACTAACACTTGTTTTAATGGAACGTACATGGCTCTCTTGTATGGGAAAAAATAATGGGTATTGAGGTTCATAAGCAATTGGTTCTAAAAATTCTGTTAATGGTTTAAATGTTGCTATAATATTAGTTTCCTTGTGCTTATACTCCCCATCTGCTATAATCATACCTCTTGCCAAATTACAGTGTATATTACATGTTTCAATATTTAAGAACTTTGGAAGAAATTGACCTATGTGAGTTTTCTCTGGCTTAAGTTCACTATTATTCTTAAAACCTAATAACTTACCAACAGTTCCTACATTAAAATTTTCTGCAAATGGTGTAACTTCCATTCGATGAGTTACATGATTTTCATTTAGAAGCACTTCTTTAGGTAGTGTTGTTTCCAATGTTGATGCATTATACTGACCCGGTGGTATATTATGTCTCTCTCCTTTATGGAAGTAAGTATTGCTACTTTTTGTTACATTTGGTATTAAGTACAGCTATGGACATAAAGATTGTCGCATGTCTTTAGAGATTATTTCCCAAATTCCCAGCTATTTCCCTCGCAGAGGGAAATTTCCCGCAGTTGAGGTAAGTTCCCTGACCTTGAAAAATATGAACATAATACGACATTAAAGCCCATTACAGAACAATTGTGATATACGTATATTGTAATTATTTGCACAAACAAATAAGGGATTACAAATCAAAGAGTAAATTTAAAAATAATATCAATAAATTAAACACTGAATGTCGTATTAATCCATAGTCTTACATTGAAATCTAGTAAAAACACATATTGTTATTCGTTTAATAGGATGGATCAGTGGTTATCGTGCTCGACTCATAATGAATTTTAATTTTGTCATGGGTTCGAATCCTGGTCGTTGATCATATTTTGTAATTGTAGATTAATATAGATAATCTTCACTTTTATCATTTTTTAAGTTTGATATCTAATTCAACTAAGATACTTTTATATTTTACTGTTAATTTTAAAGTTATTTCAAGAAGCTTTCTACCATTCTTAGTTAGGAAACGTAATCTGAAAACTGATGGGTTTCTCCTTAGAAGAACCTAAGAATGTAATGTGTGTCCAAAATGTTCATGAATAAAACAATTTAGTGATTGCTGATTTTATTTGAACACTAGTTTTGGTTTTCACTCCTGACAAAATAATAATTAATGAGATCAGAAGCTTCAAGTTGAAGCTTGAATTTAGGTCATATTAGGTTGGTTTACCTAGCAGTTGGGGCTGTTGGGGCGTCCCATTTGGGTTACCAAAACTTCTATTAAATACTGTTGGTAACGATAATACAGAGTAATCCATATAAACCTTGAAATTTCAATTACTTATTTATTACTTCCTTGTGGAAGTGACAGTGAATTTGAGATTGCATTGTATTGTTGAATTGGCTCCAGCAGAATCCGTTTAGGGGCCATCGCTGAAATTAAAATACGATTATCGTCCATCCTATTAAAAAAGTTGAACAGTGAAGGCCTACTACATAGGCTTTATTTCTGTGGCCTGTGCTTTACTATTTCTACCACTACATACTACATCCACGGATAACGCTGATTTCGGTCCCTTAGTAGCAAAACTATAGCAAAAGGGACCTTCTATTCCCGCTCATGGTGTCAGTCCGTCCACCCTTGGCTAGAAATTAAATCTCAGGAACTACAAGTTGTAGAAGATGCTTGAGATGTCGTTGGAAAAGTCTTAGACCGCTGAGAGCCCCTGGAACCGTTTGATTGGTGCAGTGGTTCAGTATTGCCAGCCCATTTTCTATAAAAATCAATTGTTCAAATTCTTTCCATCAGTTAGACCTACCTACCTGTACCAAACTTGGCATTAACATTATTCGACGCAATGCAAACATACTGAGAGAGTATACGATGCCAAACATTCTCACTTACTAATGTAGTCAGCCTATTTAGTGTGGGAGTGTGGGGTTGGATGTCTGCCCAGGGATTAGGTTTCTTACACAGGATTGAAGGTCATTTAAAAGGTGAGCAGTATATACATATCCTTGATAATGAAATGCTGTCATTTGTCCGTGACCTTCAACCATGTGAAGTAATCACTATGCAACATGACCGGGCATCCATCCACACATCAAAACCAGTACTACGCTGGCTTAGGGAACAACATGATGTTCACGTTTTAGATTGGCCTGCTCACGCAGCCGATCTGAATGCGATCGAACATGTGTGGTCTGAGGTCAAGCGAGTACTGAGGTAAAATTGGCCTCCTCCAACAACTCCAAATGCTCTCTGGGATTTAGTCCTCGAAGCGTGGGAAGAGGTAGCAGAAAGAGAAGGATTTTGTGAAGATCTTGTCAACAGTATGGAACAAAGGCTTCGTGCTGTAATTGAAGCACGTGGTAACTGGTCGCGTTACTAAATTTACTTATAATCAACCTTTTTCAGGGCTAAATAAACTTATCCGTATCCCTGTTGTTTAATCTGATAAATAAATACAAAATATACGAATAATAAAAGCTTAAAAACAAAACATAATCTGGATGGGATCGATCCAGCAACCTACCGTATTACTGTCGAGCTCGTTACCACTACTCTAATTATCCAATCGCGTATAACGTTTTGTTTTCTGCACCACTTTCGAAATGAGAGAAATTAAGATATCTGTTAAGCTTTCTGAAATTAACCATGAGTAATTCTTTATTTTTCATATGTAATGGATGACTAATAACTTTTATGTTTAGAGGTATCTATAGTTAAAATAATTTATTAACCACATGCTTATTGCAATATAGTTAAATTTGAAATCACAAAATGTCACAAATCATGTAGTTTACTTATTTAATAATAGGTGGCAGCAAAATAGAGACATTGGTAATGTAGCTGAAATTAGCATGTAGTTTACTCATTAGTTTACTCATGTTAATTTACATGCTCTTTAAGTAGTTCAATGAAATGTGTACGATTAACATTCACTGAAATCAGTATTCGATACGTTTGTAGAAACAAGGTGCCGACATTTTGCGATACAACACGTATACAACTTTAATCAATCCTTTCCAGAGTTAATTAAATATCCCTGTATTTTCAATTTGATTTTTCTTTTCGGTAGATTTGAAAAAAAAACTTCGATATCTACCTCAGCCTGTAGGCCTACCGAAAGGGATTTTTTTTAAATTTATTTATGTCATTTTGACATCTTTGGCTTAGGCCAGGATTAGGGTAGGTAGAAGATAAGGAAGTATTGCGCATTGCTTTATTTAAAGTGCCATCACGGCATTCGCCATGTGAAACTAACTAAACTTGTGGAGAACCTCAGTAAGGATGCTCGGGGCGGAGTTCGAACCAACATGCCTACCCATTGCCGATCCGGAATCCGCAACATTATTGCCTCAACCACTGGACTGGCTTTTTAATCTGATAAAGATATACTAGATCAACAATTCAATAACCTTTTAATAGAAATACAGTGTGAATATAGTATCCATGGTAAGATTTCTTTAAGAAAAACATGTTCACGCATTATGTAGGAACGGCATATTTTAGCCGCACCTTCTGCTTAAACAATATTAAAATGTTAAACTATATACTGTTTCCTTGAAGCGCGACTGAATAGTTAAATGCATATTCGAGCATAACGATGAAACATATATTCATGTAGAAAAGTATCTTGTTGAGAGAGGAACAATAGTTTATAAGTAAAAAAAAGAAGAAAGAAATATCAACTGAGAATCAAACCCATGTCTCACTACAATAAATCCAACGTTCTATCCATTAGAGCAACCAGGTTCTTAAGAGCGAGTGCTTCTCAGTACCCTTTGTTTCCGCAACAAAGTTGAGAGTGTTAGGGTGAGTCCAGATTAGGCCAAATTTCTGTACTTGCACATGTTGGTGATGACCGTCTCAGAACGGCGAAATCATTGGTCGTTTCTTTCCTACCCCGAATTTTGAAAATAGAAAAGAAAATAGAGAGATTGTATTTGGGTGATTACTTACTGCAAAAACTACTATATTTGATGCCACAATACACTACGATAGGTTTAAACACACACAAGAGAATAAATACCTAAAAGATCTGGAGTGATTTTTATGTGCCGTCTTAATCGATTTGCATTATTACTGCTAACATCGTTCATAGGTTGCCAAATACTATAATTAAGTTCATAGTTTGTATCAATGACCTCTATCTAAAAGCGATACTGGACTGACTGTTGCCATTGAAAATTTCATGACCATATGAAGCCAGGCAGCGGAGAGGAACTTCTTTGTCCACTTCCTGTCTAAACCAATATGGAACAAAATTTCGGTTTTTACTGAGTTTTTTACCCTTGATATCGTGTGTAATCTTGCAAAAAGTAAATATTGTTTACAGTATTTTCTATTATATGCAGAATGGGGTATAATATTATACGAATTACCCAGAACATAATTACGTGCACAAAAGACTAGGCAAATCGAACCAACTAACCAAATATTACCTTTTCTTATTTTCTTCGACGCATAAAATACCAAATTAATAAAATCAGCTTACGCCCACACGACAGGAGTGACTGCTTAGTGTCGCAAGATAGACACCAGAGCAAATATTTAAACTCGTTTTTCCACTTCTAGACTAATCCAATGTGGATTAAATTTTCAGTTCTAACTCAGTTTTATACGCTTCTTATTATTGTGCGGCCCGTTTATTGATTTAAATTATTAATTCCTGAGTTATTCGCATGATAGTATACCCTACTCTGAATATAATAGTAAATACTACAAAAAAAATCGTTTTTTTTTTAAGAATTAAGACAAAGATACGGGCTGCACAGCGATGTCAAACGTAAAAACTGAGTTAAAACCGAAAAAAAAATGGTCGATATTGGTTTAGACTGGGAGTGGATAAACGAGATTAACTGTTTTCTCCGCCTCTGGCTTCATATAATCATGACATTTTCAATGGCAGCAGTCAGTCCTGTATCTCATTTAGATAGAGGTCATTGAGATGTACTCACAGTGCATGAAATATTATCAATACATTTTAGAAACAGTTTCTTTTCTAAAAAAAATAGAAAAACATTTTGCTATAATATTTTCTTTCATGCTAGCAAGAATTTTAACGTCAGAGGGTAGTTTTGTCAATATTTCCATCAATGATATATATTTTTTAAAAAAAATACCATATATAGAATATATATGGTATAAAAATAAAAATATATATATATATATATATTCCAGTATTGTTTCAAACTTTTGCTGCAATGTGTTTGAAACACACATGTTTTGCCAACATATATAATGGCACTTTTGATAAATCTATGTTTAACAACATTAGGCGATTTTGACGTTTACCAACACAGAATTTCGAGATTTATCCCACAAAGCCAATGAAATTAATATTGGTTCTTGGTATCTGGCAACGCTGTGAACAGTGATAACAGAAACACTGCAAAATAATTGTGACAGCATATATATCATTTCGG
>JAGDQP010020084.1:0-33859 GCA_022664845.1 Lepisma saccharinum | reverse complement strand
TCCATTCTGCAGTAAGGTCTTCTTGAGATGTGCCAGTTCACTAGGGAAGCTTTCTTGGTCTGAGATGGTTTTTGCTCTAAGTGCAAGTGTGCTGATGACTGTATTGCGCTGCGATTTATGGTGAAAACTGTTTCCATTAAGGTAAAGGTCGGTATGGGTAGGCTTCCTATAAACACTGTGGCCCAGACTTCCATCAGGTTTGCGACGAATGAGGATGTCTAGAAATGGTATGCAGCCCTCCGTTTCTGTTTCCATGGTGAACTTAATGTTGCTGTGTTGATTGTTGAGAAATTCAAGGAACGACTGTAGCGCATTTCTACCATGTGGCCAAATGACAAATGTATCATCGACGTATCTGTAAAAACATGATGGTTTTAATGGTGCTGATTCAAGTGCTTTCTGCTCGAAACTCTCCATGAAAAAATTTGCCACTGCTGGTGAGAGAGGTGATCCCATGGCGACGCCGTCTGTTTGTTCATAGTACTGTCCGTCGAAGAGGAAATATGTGGAAGTTAATGTTATCTTAAATAAATCTACAATCACCGGCGGGAAGTGCTCGCTGAGTAAAAGCAACGTGTCCTGTACTGGAACCTTGGTAAACAGAGAGACCACATCGAAGCTGACTAGGATGTCATCTGGAGAAATACGTATGGTCTTCAGTATTTCCACGAATTCATATGAGTTCTTGACGTGGTGTTCACACTGTCCCACCAAGGGTTGAAGAAGAGAAGTGAGGTACTTGGCTGGACGGTAAGTCCTGCCCTACACTGGTAAACTTTCTGGAAAGGTTGCAAGAATCCTGAGGAGACACAACATCAAAACCATTCATAGACCGCCGTCAAAAATCAGAAACCTACTTCGTCCAGTTAAGGACGACTTGGGTCTTAAGACACCAGGAGTATACTGCATTCCTTGTGAATGCGGAAAAACATACATAGGACAAACAGGACGGACAGTAGAACATCGATGCAAGGAGCATGAAAGATACATAAAGCTATTTTATCCGGAGAAATCAGGCCTGGCAGAACACAGCATAACAGAAAAACATAGAATTTTATTTTCTGACACTAAAATTATCTCAAAGAGCTCCAATTACTGGGATAGGATAATAAAAGAATCTCTTGCCATACTACAAGAACGTAATAATGTCAACAGAGATACAGGATTTCAACTTAGTCGGACTTGGACACCAGTCATAAAGAAAACATACATGAAAACGACCAATCAGCGTCAAGCTATAGGCCAACCAATCAGAGACACAGATTCTTAAGCTCCGCCCCCTAACGTTACTATATATAGTACACATGAACTGGTCTCAGTATACTTGCCCTGAAGATGAGAACAATGTCTGTTCTTGAAACGTCGGCTCTATCGTCGGACTTCACCTGGCTGATATCCCGAGAACATCTGTATAATTGTTGAATCTAGTTTTTTAGAACTAGGAATGTTTTGACAAAAATGTTAGGTGTAATATTATAATAGAGAGGATCCATAGTCTAGTGGTTAGAACATTGTACTCATGTCCGCGTGGTCCAGGGTTCAATTCCCGGGAGTTTCACTTTTCAGCGTCTACCGTGGCGTAGTGAGGTAAATGGAGAGTCATATTAATAAAATGTGACGGTTGTGTGGTCAGCACTAGGAGATTAAAATTTAAACTTTTACTTATCAAAGAGGGTAAGGAATACTGTTACAACTTGGTACACTAACTTTCACTGTATACTTTTGAGTATACAGGCTTGTAGGACTTAAACTACTAAAAACCATAGGATATAATATTGCGGAACGCGTGGTACATGTGCTATGAGCAATTTACTTTTTCTTATCAATAAATACTTTAATCATATAAATTTAGTAATAAATAGTAAAAACACAAAATTATATTTAACAATATACTCTTCAAAGGTTTTCATAAGCTATAAAAATCCGCTCATACTTGAAGATGGGTGAGTAAATATTTCTCCAAGAATAAAATCAGTCAGGTATTATTTTTACAGGAATGATCTAACCTAATATAAAATAAAACTACTTCCTTGTATGATCCTGTAGGCATACGCAAACTTTAAAATTTAGGAATATAAAAGTATATTTATGAAAAATATACATATATCTTAAAACTTCACCTCATAGTACAATGTATGTCTAATATATGTATTTTCTCTATAAGTAAATTATGGGCAGTGGTATTCAAACTTATTTTTTTTTAATGAATATAAACTAAGACGAATATGTATAATAATTTTCAAGGTAGATTCATGATTGGGATTTATAGAAGGCATTATTTTTATTACAAATAATTATAGATAAGTTTGTTAAACTTTCAATATAAAAATTATTACCTTTAGAATAACATGAAAGAAGTTCAATCTTTAAATCATATATTATATCTGGTGTAGTAAAAAGTAATCCATTATTTTTGCATGACATTGAAGGCTTGACTTACCATAGTTAGAATCATCCGATTTAGGTCACATATGCGCCGTTTTGTTCGATAACGTGTTGCAATTTGGAAGGTAATATCATGATGCCTCTCTCATAGAAGCCCTTGTCCCTATTGGCAAAAAATTGAGACAGTCGATTTTCACAAGCCTCTCTTGAAGCGAATTTATCACCAGCAAACGTGTTCGCCATGGACAGGAACAGATGGTAATCACTCGGTGCCAGGTCCGGACTATAAGGTGGATGTATAAGAACCTCCCAATCAAGCTCCCGGAGCTTCTGGCGAGTCACTATCGATGTGTGTATCTGGGCGTTGTCCTGGTGGAACACAATGCCTCTCCTATTGGCCAAAGCTGGGCGATTGCTGCCTTCAGACGGTCCAATTGTTGACAGTATAGTTCCGAGTTAAGGGTTTGACCGTAGGGGAGCAGATCATAGTTGAAAATTCCCTGCCAATCCCACCAAACACACAGCAAAACCTTCCTGGCCGTCAATCCTGGCTTGGGCACCGTTTGCGCCGGTGCACCGCGCTTCGACCACGACCGTTTTCACGTGACGTTGTCGTAAGTGTTCCACTTTGCATCACCAGTCACCAACCGCTTCAGAAATGGGTCGCTTTTGTTGCCATTCAGCAGCGATTCGCAGATGGAAATTCGGTCCATGAGGTTTTTTTGCGTTAACTCGTGTGGCACCCATACATCAAGCTTCCTTTTGTATCCAGCCTGATGCAAATGGTTCCACACGGTTTTTGTGCAATGTTTAGCTCTTGGCAATCGAAACAGTGCTTACATGACGGTCGGACGCGACAATGTCCATGATTTTATCGACATTTTCGACATTTGGCCTTCCAGTGCGTGGTACATCTTTGACGTCAAAATTACCGGAACGGAATCGACGAAACCAAAATTGCGCGTGATTGGCTGTTACAGTATCAGGACCATAAACACTATTCACATTTGCAGTCGCCTGGTATACAAATTTTTGTGAATGGAAAGTATATATAGTATTTTTCATCAACTTTAAGTTTCTACATAGAAAAAAAAATGAAACGTTACAGTATTTTAATCTTTCGTCCATTCAAGTAAAGATACACTTTTACTTTTACAATAACTTTAAGTTTCTTCAGACAATCAGTTTTAAATGTTTACAATTATTCTCTATGGCTTGATTAGGATGTTTATAAAAACAGCTTTCCACAAATCAGAGGAAGGTTTTGGTTTTCCCAATTTTCGATAGGTTCATAAATATTCTGGTATAAATACCACTTCTAAATTTGGCAACGATGCACTACTAGAAATGTTTCGACCTTTAAAAAGTGCATGGGGCTTAATAAGTGAATTGGTTTACTTGTTAGTAATAACACAGTTGAACAATAATATTTTAAGTTTTCAAGTAAGAACTTGTTCTTACTAGACCCAGGTTGTTCCAAAGATTATTAAAGACAAAGTGAAAAAAACAGTAAATGCAAGGTCTCCTCGTTACGACCTACTTTCCACCAAACATCAAGTCCTAGCTTGCTCCACATTCATCTGTAACCTTCTTTGTTAGCTCCTGTCTAACAAAAGCTCAATCTTTTCTTTAAAAGAATCTTTCCTCCTGTGCAATACAAGTTGTTTCCCCACCCCTGATCACTGTAGGCCAGATATAAAGAAAAAAGATATGTGTTAACTCATTTCAATAAGCAATTAATTTTCCTGTGCTTCAATTAATTTCAAAGATCGAAATTATTATATCTTCTGCGCGGCGATTCAATGCCCATTCCAAAAATTCTTCTATTGATTTTTTGCTTAAATAAAAATAATAAGTCCATACCCGATTTCTGTATTAAAAATATAAAATATAAAACTAAAACTTATTTTTCTATTTCATAAAGGGAAATTTTCTTCAGTAAGTATTTTCTTAAAAAGTTTGAATTGTGAATTCACTTGTTTAGGTTAGAATTGTAACTTCAAATTAACGTTCTAAAAATTATACGTTTAAAAATAATCAATGTTAGAAAGTCTTAAAGAATAGTTTATTATGTTTGAGTTATAACAAAAGAATTTAAAATAATGAATCTTAAGTTGATATTTTTTCTTTTATTGTACAATAATCATGGAAGTCAAGAAACTTGCAGTTGTCAATACCATAGAAGAAGATGATCAGGCGATTGCAAATCTTCAAGAAATAGGTAAATCTAACTTAATTATTTCAAGTACTACTAATACCAGTATTACTCCTGCTATAGATATCAGTCAAGTAAACACGGAAGATATAACAATCGAGGGAAATGAAGACATGGTATTTAATGAAGTTCTTAGTGTTCTTCCTTCAAATGAAGGAAAGTTGTTCTAAAGGTGCTTGGATTTTTTTCATTTAATGACGACACAGCAAGCAATTTAGAGTGGTTTTATTGTTACCCTACTTGTGTGGATAGCGATTGCATTTGGAAGGCTATTAAAGAATAGTATCCAGTAAACTCGCAGAAGGCATTATGATGTGAAGGATGTTTCTTCAAATTTCATTATTAAGAACACCATAGTTGTAAAATGCAAGAACAAGCAGTTTTACATAGTCGTGTAGTGAATAGTATTTTAATGGAGGAACGACTACAAGAAATATATGACCAACACAACGTACGCCATCAGAATTCAAATGAAGAGGTAGAGAGAATATTCTCGGAAGCATTGATTCATACGTCAAAAATTGAACCAAAAGAAATCACAAGACTAATTTTAGAAAAAGTCTTTGATTCACTTGTGAAGTAAAACAATTCAGCTTGTTTTTAGAAAAAGACGATCAATGTAAAATAAAATAAAATGATTACTTTATCCGAGACATCAACAACTTCTCAATGAATATGAGAAAGAATAAAATATTTTGTATATTTCTCTCTTTTTATTTAACTTAAATAAAGATATAGATCACATATTTTCCATTTTCTTTTAGTAGGTTAGTTATAACTAACATCAATTCTTTATCCCAAGTTTAACAGAATTTGTTTCAATTTTCTTAATTATTATATTATCTTACAAATGTGAACTAAGTATGATGAATGACTCTCATATTATTATTATTATTTCTAGATCATCTAAGAATATTTAAGTATACTTTTTCTAAATTTCAAGTATAAAATTAATTTTAACAAAGCTTTCATTATATGCTAGGTTATTCTTAAAACTTCAAAACCAACTTTTATTATACGAAATTAAGATTTCAACTTTAACAAATAGAAAATCATTTGTGAAAATAAAATGTTTAAGTTTAATAAATTTTAATTCATTTTAATTAATGAACTTTTTATTTCGGTTTTGTTTCTGTAACTCATTTGTTTCCGGTTAAACAGTTTGTTCTTTTTTTAAAAGTTTGAAACAATAAAGTTTTACTTTTGTAAAAATTAATTTTGCAACTTATTGATTATACTTAAACAAAAGCTAGTATCATATCTTATTTTCTTTTCACCATTGAAATTTTAACAATGTTAACTATTTTAATACTTAAAGTTTATGAAACTAATTTTATTTGATGAAAATTTTATACATGTTAATAATTGGAAAATAATCTAGTTAGAAATTAAATAAAAAGCATAATCTATTTTACAAAATAATATTTTAGTTAAACGAAAAATACTTTTATTTCAAGAAAATTTTTCTCTAAGTTCTTTATTTTGCATTTAAATTTTATTTATAAATTTTATTTAAGAAAATTTTATGTATATTAATAATTAGAAAATAATCTAGTTAGAAATTAAATAAAAAGCATAATCTATTTTACAAAATAATATTTTAGTTAAACGAAAAATAATTTTATTTCAAGAAAATTTTTCTAAGTTCTTTATTTTTCACTTAAAGTTTATTTATAAATTTTATTTGAAGAAAATTTTATGTATGTTAATAATTAGAAAATAACCTAGTTAATCAAAAGTTAAATAAAAATATAATATATTTTGCAAAATAATATTTTAGTTAAACGAAAATTAAAATTGAAGAAAATAATTTTATTTAGGAAATTCTTATAAGTAATTTATTTTGCAGTTAATGTTTATATATAATTTTTTTTGTAAGTTAATAGTTGGTAAATAAGTTAAATAAAAAGTGTAATGTATCTTACAAAATAATATTTTAGTTAAACAAAAAGATGATTAAAATTAATCTTACCTCAATCGTATTATTTACTTCAATGAAAACAAAAAAGTTGATTTAAATTATTTTTCATTTTATAAGATATTTATTTATTAATACTATTTTTACTTAACGCTTCCTTTAAAATATAAATATTCAATCTCTACTATTTTTAAAATAATTGTATCATTCAAATTTTCTGAAAAGAAAAGTAATTCCCATATTTTATTTCTAAGTATTTTTTCCTAAATTAATATAATTTCATGGCTAAATAAAAATAAGGTTTTATATAATTTTTATAAATTTATTTCATACTCGTAAAGGTAGTAGTATAATGGTCAATACACAATAACAAGATTACAATTTTATCTTGAACAAATTTTCCACAACTTTTGAACTTTGCAAGTTTAACTAGTATTGAAGTTGCATGCAATTTCTTACAGCACAACCGTTCACTTGCTTAGGTTCATGGTAAGTACATCTCACATTAACATCAAAATTTAATGAAGTTAGCGAAGGACAACCTTCATCATTTACATCTTTTACATTCTTTGGTTGAAACAATTTTTGAATCCATTGGACTTTTTCAGTTCCTTTACAAAAGAATATTGCACCAACTTTACAGAGTTGTGCAATTATTCTTCGAATATGAGTTATACAATAAACATTTGAAGTATCCCATGATAATCCATGAAAATTTGCAGTTAACCATTCACATTGTTTTTGATAACCTATTGCTAATTCTACCATTTCACATGGAAGTTTTACCATACAATGAAACATTAACGTAGCATCATTTGATACTATACAAAATTCACGAGCAATAAATTCAGAGGATGATATTTTAAAACCTTGCATATCAATAATATATTCTCTTGAACAAATTCAAGATTTTACTGGAATGAATTGTTTTTCAATAATAGTTGGAATAAGTTGTGCAATAAATTCTGTATCTTGAAAAAAATCTACATTTCTTAAAAAACATATTCGCTGAAATAGTTAAATGTCCTTGTTTCTTATAAATGTCATAATAACTCGTAAAAGTTTTATGATTATTTACATGATTCTTTAAATGTTTTGATATAAAAGATCCAGTATTGCAGTGATATATACACCGATAAGTGTATTGATATCAAATCAAATTCATTGGTCTACCTGACAGTAAATCACTCTTTACTACTAGGTGTAAGGAACGACATGATGTTAAACTAAAATGTCACGTGCGTGATTACTTGTACGTTTACGTCGCTTAAGTGGTGGTCCGATGCTCTTTCGTGAACCTCGCTTTCGTGCTCGTCGTCTTACTCTCCCGGTAAGCAACTGACCCAAGTGTTTCCGCCTTTGTCTTTAAAGCCGACCCCACATCCTCACGATTTCCTAACACATCCTCAGCAACTTGGATTCCTGTCTGTAGCGCCTGTCGTCCAACGACCTTTGCATCCTGTTTAATGAATGCCATTTCAATTCGAAACAGTCCTCGGAAAAAGTTTCCGATTCTATCCCCCCGTTGATGCATATGTCCTGCAAAATATGGGATTCCAAGTCCACGATGGACAGCCACTTTCGTTTCGAGAGACGTGTAAAATGAAGTGTCACCGTCTACGTTCCGGATGAGAATGGCAATTCACGTCCGGGATGGTCATTTAGTAGGATTTCAATGGTATTGAAACTTACTTTCGCTAACGGAAAATAATGTACGTTTTCGAACGTAATTGTTTGCAATTTACCGTGATTCATATCAGTCATGGCTGCAATACATAGTAATGGTGCTTTGGTGTCGCCTACATAGTGCGACTGAATCAGGTCCACACAAACACCTATTGCGGATACCAAATACTCAGATAGGATTGTTTCTGTATGGTGCCTGCCTTTAGATTATTAACGGTAGGTGCAAATCCCAATTGCAATACCAACATGGGTGACAACCGTATAGCCTGTATATTATCTGTCGTTTTGACCTGGACCGTATTCGCATAGGAGAATTGTATCCATGTAGAAATGGTATTTATTTTGTCCAATAAGTGTTGGATAGTGGAATAATATCACGATGTAATACGGTGTTTCACCTTGGTACTATTCATTATATCAAACCAATAGATATTTTCCTCATCGATAACATCTTGACATGTAAGAGGTATGTGCAGTTTACTCAGTCCAACCATCCTCATTGGATCACTCAAGTGTATGTGATGGTCGAGTATATTCCGGAAATTTGTCGGTGCATTCTTGGTATACGTTTGTGTACTCGCGTTGGAACTTAGTGTAATGTAGAAACTATCTTCTGTACATTCGGATATCATAGTTTGCGTTTAAATTGTAGCGTAATACTTGACGTACCAAATTGAAATGGCATTCTTTGTTTGTTGTCATCTTTTAAGTCTACATTGAGTGTACCGCAGTATTTGTTTTCCGCCTTTAAGTAGTGCGGACGATTAAACGTATTCGCCTGGATTTTCCCGTACTGGTACGCGTGCACAGTAATTTTACGAATTACCTTCTCCATATACGGTTTCGTTTTGACGATATTCAGACATACGTTAATTTCGGAGGGATATTCACATCAATATTACATTGACATAGTGCAGCAATGGTAATGATCATTGGTCGTTTACGACGACTATGCGGAAAATAGTGTATGCTGTGATTATCCACGTTTGGATCCTGACTAAACCCATGAAGGTTTTGCAGTCCCGGTGCCATAACAATGACGTAATGCCGTTTAGGATATCGTCTATGTTTAATGAATACCCGATTCCGTGTATAATCATAGTACAACATACGTGGAACATCGATTGCATTTTCAATGTCCCCGTTCGAAATGCGTGGATCATCACTGTATTGTCCACGTCATGATCGTCGGCTGTCCCTAGTTAAGCTTCTACTTGTTTGTTCACTACAGTAACCTTTAGTAACTCAACAAGTGCTACGCGTAGACGTTCATATTCATTCTCGTTTTCCTTTGCCACCTTAAGTCCCAGTACCAGCTCTTGTGTCTTTAGGGTTTGTGGAATGCTTTCCAGCAGCGTTGGCACAGAATCATAGTACCCGGGTGGGATTTTTATATTATATTGTGTTATCTTTTTTCCTTCCGTTTGAATAATGATTTCCTCTTCGTGAGCGAGATTTTAAAATCTCCACAGGATACGTACACTAGTTAACCCAACCACCCAATCTCCGGTTAGATGTATGGGTTGTACAAGTTTTGTTGTATAGGACGCTGTGGTATTAATATGTGCACTTGCAATATTATTATTATTATTATTAGATTTTTATTTTACATGGCAAAAGTTAAGGCTAATAGTCTTATCTTCCACTTAACCATAATACATAATTTACATATCAGAAGAAAAATACTCATAAATACAAGACCCTAAGTTGATAAAACATATGTACAGACACAATACACACACAATAGTCTACAACTACGACAAAATTACAACATAATACTAATACATGAACTCTTCCATATTATAATGAATCTATCTCTCTTCTCACTTCTCTCTATCGATGCAGAACCAATTTAGAACCTTCTCCACCCCAACGCCCAAAAACACCCACCCCCGGAAACACATAAACACAATGACAAGTTTAAAAAATAAAAGGGGAAATACAAGGATAACGACAATTCATATTAAATGTACCGCATTTGAAACGAAGATTTCCAACTGGAACACGAGTATGGAGAAAAATAATCATTTATAAAATCATTGAAATTTAACACTTTTTACACTGCTATGAGTAAGTGACATACAGTCACTATGAAGCTTAGTCTGAAAACTGCTTATGGAGCTAGCTGTGCGAACTGCCGAAGGAAGATTATTCCACTGCTTCATTCCGAACACCACAGAAGATTTAGAATATGCCTGAGATCAGTGCTTTGGTATTCGCAGGGTGGCATTGATTTTCGAGCGGGTGTTCATATTGTGCGTGAGGTGCACCGATTCCCGCATAGAAGCCAAGTATGTAGGAGATCCTAGAGTTATAACCTTGTAGAACTGCAGCAGAAGATGCAATGTTCTTCTCTCTCTCAGTTTCAGCCATGCCAGTTCAAAGTACCTGCTTCATACATAGTCATATTTTTTATATTTGAAGATGAACCGAACACATCTATTTTGCATTATTTGCAATCTGTTTGCTAGAGTAACAGACTGATCATTATAGACTACGTCACAATAATCAAAGATCGGAAATATGAGAGACTGTATCAAGGTGATTTTAACTTGTTGAGGAAAAAAGTTTTTCAAAAGATTGAGTGTATGCATTTTCATATGCACTCTTTTGAATATTAGTTTCACATGTTCTGACCATGATAGTGTTTCATCAAGAATAATACCGAGACTTTTGACCTTATCTTCTGTTTCTATTTCCTTGTTCGTAATGTAAACTTTTGGTACATACGAATTTTGATTTATTTTTGCTAATATATTTAAAGACCCTATTATTATACATTGAGATTTGCTTGGATTTAGAGACAAACCATTGTATTCTGACCAGACGTGTTTTTTCAGGATCGGAATTGATTTTGTTTACTGCATTTCTAAGATCATTAGGTTCAGACGTTATATAAGTCTGTACGTCATCTGCATATAGATGATAATTGCATTCAGTGAACTGAGATGCAATATCATTCACGAAGATCGAAAATAATAATGAACCAGGAATTTATCCTTGTGGAACTCCGGAAGAGATGTTCTTCCACTCTGAGCAAGAGTTGTTCGATAGAACAGCCTGTTTACGATCTGTCAGGTATGAGTGAAACCATTGGACTGTATGTTTGACGAAAATGAAGTTGTGTTCTAAGTTAGCAAGAAGCATGTCATGAATTATTGTCTAAAAAGTTTACTGAAGTCTAGAAGGGTTCAGATAGTTACTTGCCGATTATCGATGGCTTTTAGAATGTCATAAGTGATTTTGATAAGTGCTGTCATTGTAATGTGACCTGATTGGTTCTGGATGAAGAATTTGTTTTGATCTAGGTGCTTTGTGATTTGTTTGTGTACAATAATTTCCAGTATTTTTAAAGAAATGACAGGATGCTAATAGGACGGTATTTGCCAGGTCCTGATGGCATGTTTTCTTTGGTATTTACCGAAAGTAAGCTTGTTTCCACACTGATGGAAATATACCTGTTAGAATGGACTAATTTATTATTATTGTCAATGCATTCAAGACATCTGTCACGATCATTTTGATAAATTCTATTGGTATGGAATCAGGGCCTGCAGCAGAACTTTTACCTTTTAGATTGCCGGATGTACCTTTATTGGGGAACCACTAGAGAAATGGAACGTATCACTTTTATGTTCACCACTGTTAGCAAGTTTTCGAATAGTTTCCTGTTTCAGCGTCTTATCAATGCAACTAGGGAGTTGAGGTGCATTGAACGGTTGGGTTACATAAAACTCGTCCGCTTGTGTGGATGACGTCACGCTGCTGACTAAACGGTTTAAACTCCATAATCAGATATTCATACTTGACGGATATTCTGACCATTTCGCATACACCCAACCCTTTCTGAGCTTCAACACCTTTTCGATAAGGTACGTTGTTTGCTTCCCTACAAGCACCTCTAGTTCTTGTGTATAGAAACTTCCATTGATGAGGTCACCGTTCCAGTCTTTGATTTTATATGTTACCTGTATCCTTATTCGAGTTTATGTTTATATATACTTATACGTACGTAATCACTTAACTGTAATCACATACTGGGTTCCCTTTTTGTTTGTTGCTCTAGAGTGTATGCAATACCTGATTGACATTGTCTGCATTCACGTCACTAGGTGTAATTTTAATTGTGGAGTGTTTTGTGTGATTATAACTATGTACGAGGTCATCCAGTACGTCAATATACCTGTAACGTATTTTTCGCTGTAAAGTAAATGTTGAATTTCTCCTTCAGTGTACGGATATAGCGTTCGACAAGCGCCACTTTCATTTCGAAATGTGAAATAAAATTATATAATTATAAAGATTCAATCTTGAGCAGTTCACCTTTGAATGTACTAAATATATTGTCGCTTTCTTTATGTAGACTCCTTGTTGTCGCTGAACGGCTTCTACTACTTGTTTTACTTAAATACAATAATCTCTGGGTTGTTTCTGGTCCGACAATGAATTTCATGACATTACGCAGCATAACAGGTGATCAAGAATGCCCCGAGGCTGCATAGCAGTGGTGTTTACAAGGGATCTCTCGTAGAACCTGTAGAGCTTAATTACTCTCAAGAACTCCGAAGCTTTGCAGTTTCCAAGAACTCTTGACAATAAGAACTCCAAACGAATGAGAAATCCGTATTCACAAGATAGGTATTTATTTCCATAAAGCAATTTAACTACACAATAGCAATCGCAAACTTCATGATGTTCTGAACATTCTATCCCAGTCTAAGCATTTACATTCCTTGTTAGGTTAAGTACTTGCAGTATATAAGTTTTTATGTTCAGAACATAACATAAAATTGTATATAGCACTTTCTTACTAGTACTGGATAACATCAAATATACTTCTGCTTTCATTTCAGTACAATATTTAAACCAATAAAGAGTTTAACGTAAGTTTTACAATGATAATCACAACTACAAATATGGCGCCATCTGTCGTGCAACCGCTGAAACTGTCCGAAATGTTATGAATCCTGCAAAACAACAAGAAATTAATTATTACGTAATAAATTATGTTTTCTTCTTTCTTGCAATGCAATGCAATAGGCAATTCTTTCTCATATCGCATTAAATAATAATTTAACAATAAAATTCTCCAATTATGCTTAATTTACAAATAATTATAAACATAATTCATACTATAGCATAGTTGATGCATAGCAAATGTACACTATGATGATTCACGTGTTACTTGACAAACACGCGTTTGACTTGTTGGTTATAGAATTCCGTACCCAGATCCGTTTAAAAATGAGTTAACGATAGTTTTAGTGTTTTTAGAATGGCTGTAATCGCTTCCACCGCCACCGGTCCCGTTTTATTTTTGAATTGAATGCAAGTCGCATACAGTGAAAACGCATCAATATGTATCAGTAGCCATTATTATACTTTGTCACGTTATGCATATGCACTAAATCCATTAGCAGTAATTCATTCGGTGCAGTCACAAAATATTGTTTTCGCCCGAAGGTTTTAGGTGCAGGTGCATGTAATGTATATGCCTGCTGTGATGCTAACCATTGTTTAATTTTAATTGTGGACTTAAATTGTTTTCCGTTTGAGTTTTGCTATACTTCCTAGAGTCTCAGGAACGTTATAGGTGTAATGCACTTTGGATAACGACATGGTTACAAAAATTTATAACATTTAAAGTTTCGAAATATGTTATTCCGTTTATATGTCTTGACGATGACCTTCGTACCTTTTGGGGTGGCACGTTTGTTCTGTTGCACTAATTACGAATTTTAACTGTCCCAGCTCCCAAATGGAAACTAACTAGTTTTTAGGAACATTAATTTCCCGGAGGACTTGCTTGAATGCCTGAATACCAACGGGATGACTTGGTGTACGTTTCCTTACCATCTCATTGAGAATGATATCTGACCTTAGAACGATATTTCGATCTATGCTTACCACACCTATTGAATCCCAAATGATTCGTTTGGATGCCTGCATTAGGTTTAATAAAACAATTGTTCTGCGAATTAATGTTTTGGAAAAGAATGGAGAATTAACTGGAATAATGGGTTTGGAGATGCTGTACCTGTCATCGGGTTCGAATCCAGTAAGGGTAATGCGATTGGTGTATGTGCTTATGGGGTATGTTGCAAGTACCTGTGCAATACCTGTTGATACATTTTCCATTTCTCCTTTTGTGTAATATCAGTTCGTTGTAATATGCTTTGCATTTCGTCATCTGAATGTGCTTGATGTTATTCTTCAGATTTTACAGTTGATGCCATTTGTGCAGTTGCGCGCTCGGGAACCAGGATTATTTTTTGGAATTGTGACGATCCCATATTAACAATTAAAGAGACTACCTGCAACTGCACTTACGATCTGTGCTAACAGTAATGGTAGAAATGCACCACCCTTTTGTAGGAGTATTCGTAGATGTTGTTTTACACTGATCTTTGCAAGGTACAGGGTAGGTACCGTATTCTTGTGCCCTCGTAGACGTTGCTTCTGGCGTGGAGACAAGTAAATGTTGGCATTTATCGTGTTTTTGTCACCATTGCAGTGATACGTATATGTCTCCCTAATACATTTTGTAGGATGAGTTTGCTGTTTCTTGCCTTTGCAATTGCAAAGTGCACGTAGCTCAAGACGGTAATGATTAAGGCTTGACATCGCACTGTCGACTGATCGTAATGCCGATATGCATGCATTTTACATGTCATTATACATGCATGGTTCCATTTGGAAATATATTTGTACGTAGTCGTAACGCATCTGGTATTTGCTGTGTTCATGATCTTACTACGTGGTTTTTGGTGACTTTTTCAAATACTTCTACAACATCCTTACTGTGTCTCGCCATAATTTGCCTTCCGAGGTATTCCATCTGTAATTAATTGCGAGGGTCTTGAACACCACGAAATAATACGCATTTAGTGAGATTTCACGTGTATGTTCCCCTTTTGGGAATAGGTTTTGCACAATAAAGATGACAGTTAAACTTTTATGATGGGCGTATTTTGTAAAAAGATTTGCAATGTCTCGGTTTGTTTCACTCATGAGATCATGGATAATAATTAGTGTATTGCGTTGAATTTCGATAGTGTCCATATTCGGAATACCATATTAGAATTTGATATTTGCTACTGTTACGTTTGGTACAACTCCTCCGTAGCACCAAACGATTTTATTGAACTTTTCTGTTAACATTTTATCTTTATGTTTCAGTAGTTTGTTTGCGAAGCAGGTCTTACCCACCCTTGAATGTCCTACGATTATACCGTTCCTGAGTGTTGTAGTAGCAACATGTCGCTTGGTACTAACGGATTGTAATAATACATTTCCCTATTATATCTTCATGGTCACAACAAAGACTGACTACCTACAATCACATCCATCCTTATTTACATATGCAAATTTACAGAATGAATAAGTAACAAAACAGAGACACATATTGGTCCTTAGTCACGTGTGTACTCCTACGGTAGGGTGCTACAGACCGTTACAGTTACGTCTCGTATGACCAGTCGACATTTACTCATGGTTATTTTGTGGGTTTTTGTCTCGATTCTAGAAACGATGATAAACCCTGGATTACGCCGGGTTATTCGGGAAAACATAATTTGGCGCTCGGTTTTCTGGGTGATTAGATCATAAAAATGCTAAAATACAACTCCTTTCCGAGACCGAAAGTTGAGGGTGATACTCCGAATTTTCAAAATGTCCTTCACTTCGCCAGTTGCCAAATTGAGTTTCATGTACGTGTAATTATTTTCCCAAACCCAATATAAAGAGGCGGGGCTGGAATGAGGGTCACAAAATAAAAAAATAAAATAAAAAAGTACAAATATTAGTTTGCCGTTGCACGAGGACGGAAGAACGGGGATGCTGAGGGATGTTGGGGTTCCACGGTAAAATTGTACAGTCCCACGCAAACCTTCAACTCAGGGATATTTTCGTGTACCTTTGCTTAATCCACATGTAGAGGTTTGCGAGCCATAAGCCATAGGTAAAGTCCTGTTATATCTATTTACCGTAGCCGTTCCGAATCGTTACATATGTACAAGCACAGGAATAACTCTGTTCTGCCACTCTTAAACGCGTGTTTGGGTAAAAGACCTGCCTCCATGTCGGCGCACTCGATTCGAATAAAGTCCTGGATGGCTTTGTCCTGGTTTACGAACTCGTCCCAGGCGTATTTCCATATCTCAATGACCTTGAGCCCTATTCGTTGCAGGTATTGTTTTTTGTTATTCCATCAGTCAAAACGTTGTTCTAGGCCTTTCCCATCTCCGAAAGGTTCGTCCTGAGGCTTGTACGTATTTACTTTGTCACGTATGCCAAAGGCCCCCTAGGAATTCATACGCATAGGTTTGCGAACCTTCTGAATACCCGTCTAATTTATACTGACCCACATGGTCCTCTCCTCCATTTGCTGCGTGTATATTATCGCGTTATTCACACGCGGTATGTGCGTTAGTGATTCCAATGCTTTTTCTTCTGGTGTCTCGTTTTTGGTAGCCTAGTGGAGGGATCACATTTATGGTGTGTTCCGGCAAGTAAAGAGTGCGAAAAACACGCATAGCCAAGCTGGCTATTGTCGAGGATGCTAGGAGGCAGTGTATCCCGTTGGTTCTCTGCTCAATAATATTGGTGAACCTTATAACCGCAGCGCTCAGAATTTTAACGTCGTTCTTACAATACGCTAGGAGTTCCCTCTGCAATCCAGTGTGTAGTCGTAGTCCTGATTACTCCCATCGTGCCATTTCTTCAATGCAGCATAATCCTAATTAGTACAACACTCCGCGTCAAACATTTCGAAGTGTGGGATTGGACCCTTATATTTCTGGTTTTCCATCGTGTTAAAAATGTACGGGAATTAATCTTTTTGAGATTGGTATTCAATCCTAGAGTTTTCGGGAGATGCTAATTTTACAGCCATGTGGGCATACGTATTTCAGAAGAAAACTCGGTTACGGAGAGTAATTTTAAAAAAATATTACCTGTGCAACCATACGAAAATCGATACCCAGTCCTTCTCCACTATAGCTGTTCGTGCCGATAGTATGGGGTCATAACGGAACGCATTTTGCGCTAGGTATATGGTACGTCGACAGTGGTCCCGTTTCTCCAGTACGTGCTCTATAAACTCACTGATGGACTTGAAATTAAAATCAGTACATCTGTAGTACGCGGAAACAAGCTTGATTTTGTTTCTGCGATCCCCCTTCGCATCTGGAGCAAGGAGTAGAGTGTCTACATGACAGATAATGTATAGATATTTATCTTCCCATTTCAGAATTATGTCTCTTTTGTTCTGGGAGTACGTCCTTCGGGCACAGTTTACAAAAATAATGGCCACCTTCTTGCGGGATTCTGTGTTTACGTCGCAGCATATCCGTAAAGGCAAGGCAGTTGCGCTTTTCCTTTACCATGTTACATATAGTTCTACCTTACTTGCCTGTGGTAGGTTATGCAGTCCATTGAGGGAAATGTTCTATAGCAATCCATACATTTAAACCGTCCTTTTGCATTACCATGAATCGTGTGGCGGGTATCGCAGAACGAGCACGTCACTTGGAATTTGTGGAGGTCCTTCCAATGATATCCTAGAAGACATATATCACAATACCCTTGCATGCAAGGATAGGATGTTATGTAGGTAACGCATACGCCTGCTCATACGCTTGAAGTAGTTGGTCGATCGGATTCATCCTATCTGCAAAATGCAAAAATTGGAAAATAAATTTGTGTAAACAGTTATGTTTTGCATGTGTTTTTCCTGTTAGTGATTAGTGTCGACTACGTGTCTACGTTAATTGGTCACTGTTTTATAAATTGTAGTTGATGTGCATGCTCTTTTCCACTCTTCTGATGTTTCCTTCATGCTGGGGATGGTGGCGGTTACTGTATCGAACCCTAGTATTATTTCAAGCCCCTATTTTATGTTTTCTCTTCAAATGCACTACATTCATTCGTTATTCACAATGGTTTCCACGCACCTTATTATTCTTCGGTGTTTCACTGTCTCTAACTTTTGTTGTTTTCCCACGCTGGTGGTACTGGTGATAGGTGTAAGCTTATTATCCTTTGGTGAGTAGCTGTCTTCCTCTACCACGGTGGTACTGGTACTGGTGTTTCACGCTTTTTGTTGCTCTCCTGCAATGGAGGTACTACTGATTGCTGAAGGGTATATTGTCACCTGGAAGGGATGGAATCTTACTTTAGTATATGTCTATATTCAGCTCTATATCGCCGCAGCACCCATATGTGACCAGAGTGGCCACCAGACCCACATTTCCTACTTTATCCTCAATGCCATCCCAAAATGTCCGAAAGATCCAATGAAACGTGTCTATTCACCACTATACAACTGTAGCACCCTCAGGTGGCCAAAGTGGCCACAATACCCTTATTTCATCATTTACCCCCGCTACCATCCTAACATTTCCGATTTCTCCTACGATATGTGTTTATTCACCAGTATATCCCAGTAACACCCTAATGTGGCCAAAGGGGCCACCAGACACACATTCCCTCCTTTATCCTCGATGCTATCCCAAAATGTCCGATGGATCCCATGGTATGTGTATATTCACCACTATACCTCTGTAGCACCCTCATATGTCCAAAGTGGCCATCAGACCCATATTTTATAATTTATCCTCGATACCATCCCTAAATGTCCATTGGTACCCATATGTCTATATACACCACTATACCTCAGTAGCACCCTCATGTGGCCAAAGTGACCAACGAACTTATCATCATTTACCCTCGTTACCACCAATAAATATCCCAGAGATACCCTGCTTAGTGTATATTACTGCACAAGTTCCGTACCTGTATTCCACACATACATGCTCTTGTTTCATCTCGTGTATTGTCTTCGGGTTTGATGTCTATATTCGTTATTTACATAGATATTTATATTTCACTTATGATTTCTTTCTATTTATGTGTAACTTTAATTGTTGTCCCGTACTGGTTCGCTAACACAACACTTTATAATAACCCGCACGGTGCTTTCCCTTCGAAGGTTCAAACGTGACTGATGAGCAACGGGTTGATGTTCTTTCTTATCTTTACCCAATCCCTCCCACTTTCATCTTCGCTCTTACTGTTTTTTCTCTAGCTATCCAATTTCAATGTCACAACCTCTAGCCAATGCCGACGTTCCTTGTTAGTGCACGTGTTTTTCAGGATTTCGTTTCCCAATAACCTCTCCGAACCGACAAGTTCAGTCAAACACACACACACAGCCCCTCTTCTTTCTTTGTCTACACTTTTCCCCCTCTAGTCCTTTCGTTCTGGCCTTTTACCGTTGCATCACTGGTTCATATTCTCTGGTTTGTGATTACAACTGACTACATATTACCTTCCATTAATAGCATCTAGCAGGCTCTTTTGAGGACTTTACCGTTCCTATAACTAGTGATACTTTAATTTGCTTCTTCTCACGGCTTTTGTAAGAGCCTCTTGATTATTTCGTAGAGTGAATAACCACTTCCAGACTCTTCGTCTTTCGCTCTCCTTTCCAAGTAAATAAATACTCATCCTTTATTATGCTTGTTCCTAAGCCTTTCCTTAGAGCACGTTGATTATTAGCTCAGGTGACTACCACCTTCATAAATCTACCCCTTTGAGTTTCTTTCCAAACAAATAAATACTGGTCTTTTAATTTATTTCTTCATATAATAAAGACCCTTTGGTATGATCTTCCTTCTTAGCCTCTTGATTTTCCACTAGGGTGACTAGCCACTTCACGACTCTTCGTTTAATCTCTTTTGTGCCTAAATAAATACTGATACTTTAATTTAGTTCTTCATATAATAAAGACCCTTTGGTAAAATCTTCCTTCTTGACCTCTTGAGTTTCCGCTGGACTGACTATCCACTTCAAGACTCTTCGATTAATCTCCATTAAATCCAAATAAATACTGAGACTTTAATTAGATTATTACCTCCTTTAGATGTTCTTTCCACCCAAATTAATACTGAAGGTTCTTGATTTTTCCCTTTGGTGTATATCCACTTCAGATTTCATCTTCTTGTGATGTGATTTTCATCATATTTCATACTGATCCTTTTGCTTCTTATGAACCTTTTCTAAGAGTTTCGTTTTAAGCTCTTAGTTTACGCTCGAGTTATTATCTACCTTGGCAACATTCTCCATTTAATCTCCTTTACGTCCGATTAAATACTGAAAGTTTAATTTTCTTATTACCTTCTTGAGATGTTCTTTCCACCGAAATATTGGAGCATCTTGATTTTCCCTTGCGTGAACATTCACTTAGGATTTCATCTTCTTTTGATGTGATTTCCACCATATTAAATACTGATTCTTTCCTTTGCTTCTTATGAACCTTTTCAAAGAGCTTCTTTTTGGTTTGCTCTTGGTTTGCGCTCGAGTTTTTATCCACCTTGGCAATATTCTTCGTTTAATCTCCTTTATGGTCAAATAAATACTGAAACTTTAATTTACTTCATGTAGACCATTTTCTAAGCCTTAAGCTTTTGAGATCTTTTATACCAAATGCGATTCCACTTCAGGACTCATCTCTTCACGTTATTGTATTTCGTACTTCTTGTGATGCCATTGCCGGACAAATAAATAAAATCCTTCGACGACTAATCTTACCCATTTTTAAGAGCGTCGTTTTCAAACTTGTGTTTGCAGTCGAGTGAATTTACTCGAATCTCCGTCACCTGCCCGTATTGTATTATCTTTGATATTTCAAAGCATCTTTCTCAAACTAGTTCAAGTGGGTCTCCTTCGTATGTTTTATTCTACGATGCTTCTTTTCAATTCAAGGTAGATTATCCAGTCCAGTGTACTACGATAATGGGACCAATTCCTTTCCCATGGTTCGTCCAATACTTCCATGGACGCTCTTTTCAAGTCTAGGAAATATCACAGGATTACTGAATATTCTATTCGTCTTCTTCTGAAACGGTTCGTCTCAGCTTTTGATTTATTCGCACGTGAATTTCTATAGATCCATTTTCAATTCTAAGCCTCTTATGTTGACTCGCGCGTGATTCCCATGACTACTCTTGTATACAATCATGTCGTAGACTTTTATCTTTGCTTCCATCATTTCGCTGCCTATTTCTATAGAGATTTTTGTTGGGTTACATTCCTCCTGTGTAATCCCTCATGCACATACTAATCCGTTTGCTCGAAACGTGGTGGCCGTCCGCAGGCGGAGGAGGAGATGGGATTCTATTGTTCTATTGAAATAACGGAAAAAAGTACACGTCTCAATTCAACTTAGTGCCACAACCGGAAAAAGATCTTTTTTTATATATTTTGTCTATAACATTGGCTTATTTTATGTATTGTTTAAGGATTACGGTAAAGGGTTATTCAGCCAAACTTTCTAGTGTGTATTTAAAATATATATGCCAATGTTTTAGGTATCTTAATCTGGATAATTATGAACTATTTATATGTAATAATTACTAAAAGTGTATATCGATTAATGTTTTGCCGAGAGACGCCGTGTTTGGTGTCGTTGTGTAGACAATTTTGAGTGTAATTTAAATATATATTCATATTGTACGTAAAGTGTACTATGTATCTTTTATGCTAATTATTCATTTTTGTGTACTTTTAGCTAGAGGAATAAAACAACTTGGAGCATTTGCAGTACTAACCTGAGATTTCTTTCTCCAATTCTCTCAAAAAATCACAGGATTGCTCTCGTTTTGAAGTTAGTTTATAAGTGTTTGTAAAGGTTAGCGTCTGGTCATTGCTATTTAAACGTTGTAACTCCATTGTTCTTAGCAGTTACTGAGGACTACATACACACTTCACATCAATTTCTCAGCAGATTCGGGGTAGTCGCAGACAGTGAAAAAATACGTTTTTCTTTTCGTCTCTGAAGGACAGGCAGTCTCCCCGTCCGGAGTTATTACTTTTTTTGCTTCATTTTCTCGAAGTAGCTCAGCCACAATCCAGTCATTTTCAATTTTTTATATAAGTATTTCACGGCATTCCCAGATTCGAATTTCTTTTAAGCATTATAGTAGACTGCGATCCTGTCAGGCTGTTTCGTAAAGGTGCACGAGTCGTGAATCGCTGGAACAGGCCCGTAGCCAGCAGGAAAGCTTAGGAGGGGGCTGGGTAAAATATAGGGGAGCTAGTCGAAATGTTCAGTATATTCCTTTGCGGAACAATTATAATTATTTAAAAAGCGTGTTTGCATATCAAACAGGGGTAAATTACATAGATTTAACGGAATTTTATGTACTTTTTATCTGTAAAAGAAACTGTCATTGCACGGTTAGACGCCAGTGCTTACGTCTAACATCTGTACTCATAAGGAAAATCGCCTTGTTCGCGATTATTTCTATCCACATTTACTCCAGAGAATGTCTGGGAATCCCCTACTTCGTTTGGGTGATTTCTTGTGCATCCATTACATAATTTTCGAATATGTAATTTTGGATAGAGCAGGTCTCAAGTCTTTACGGATGCCATGCCGACTAAGTTCTACATTTAACGGTATTGGGATTTTCAAGCTTTAGGGTTCATTTTCCCAAACTTTCAAAGCCATGTATCACTGAAATGAAGCATTTGAGCATCCTTGATGGTCTATACATTTTCTCTTCTTTTCATATCAGGAATTTCGTGAAGTAGGTATGTCGGTGTTTTTTTACAACACTCTGGATATATATTGCATTACCTCGCAGCAAATATCGTACATAGCTTTTACCGATAAGGCATGATTACGGGGAAAGTAAAAGCGAAAGTTCACGTGAAATTCCTAGATACATGAGACCTGATTTAACCCAGGTCCGTCACCAATAAAAATCTTTTCAAAGAGTTATCAGTTGCTTGATCTAATCTAGCATAAGAGTCATTATATTGCGCAAAATTATCACACTAATATTTAAAACTGATCTACAAGCATGGCATTATTATTTTCAGAAATTTATGATACCTAATGTTTTAAATAATCTATTTATTTCTCTATTTTAATCAAGACAACCAGACCAGTGTCGGTTTCGGTACGAGCCTATAGTTTCGGCTGCCAAACCAGGGAGGAGAGTGATCATGAGGGATTTGAGGAGAGTGATCATGTGAAAAACTCTGTGGAATTAAAAAGAAGACAGGGAATTAAGGGAGATGGAAGCTAAAACGATCATGTTCAGTGTAGATGTAAAACTTATTTTCCCGAGCTTAAGAAGAAAGAACATAGTGAGAGCCATAACAGAACATATGAAGGACAGTAGGATTAAGGGATGGAGTGGGGAAGGGTTGAAAGAGGCTCTGAGAGCTATGTGGAGGAATAGTTATTGTGTCATAGGTGATAAGTTGGTCAGCATTAAGGAGGGACTTTGCATACGGTCAAGGTTGTGTCCAGCGCTGGCGGAGATTGCTATGAATGAATGGGAGAAGTAGGTACGATTAAAAGGAGGTGACAAGTCGGTGTTCTTAGTGGACATGCTTACGATTGTTTGGGCATAAGGAAGGGCACACGAAGACAGTTGGAGAATTGGTAAAATAAGTTGAAAATATAGAGAAAGGCATAGAACTAGCGTTGGAAATGGAAAAGGATAATACAATAGTATTTCTAATTATGAGGATATGAAGGAAGGATATACACTGAATGGTACCAAAAAGTTGTGCGTCTGGGAACTATTCTAATGCCACAGTGATGTGTATTACTTGACGAAGAGAAATTTCATAAGCAACATGGAAGAAAGAATTAGGCAGGTCAACAGTGAAAAAGAAAATTCAGAGGAAGGAATAGAGTAGTTTTCATGAGTAATTAAGGAAGAATGGATATGATTAGAGGATGTTATTGTACAGAAGGAAAGGAGAGACCAAGTAACAAGGAAGAAAAGAAAGGCAATAAGCGGAACAAAAGAAGAGTGGGAAAGAAGATAAGAAACTGGTGGGGGATAGAGAGTTTAGGAGAAGCAACAGAAGTGATAAAGAGATTGCTGAAGAAGTTGGGAGGTATTTCAACGTACCGAAAAGGAAACAAGAGGCTACTGGAAGTGATAAGGGAGAAAAGGAGAAAAGCGAAGGAAAAAGAAGAGAAGGGAATGATGGAGAAAAAATTAGTAATTTATAAAACTCAGTGCAGTGATTGTGTTGTGTTATGTGGGGCAAACGGGAAAAAGGATAAGAGAGCGGATAAAATAACATAAAGATGATGTTAGGCTGAGGAGTGACGGAGATGCTATCTACAAACATCTAAGAGAGACGGGACATTTAGTGGATTGGAGTGAAGTGAAAGTGCTGGGACAGTAAACTACAACGAATGTCAGAAAATTAAAAGAAGCAAGATTTATAGAAGTGGAAGCTGAAAACGTGATGAACTGGAACTCTGGACTTAAAACTGATGAACAGTTAAGTAAGTTATTAAGGAGCTTTAAAATATTATTGGTTTATTTGGTGTAAGACGTAGATTTTTAAAACGTTTTCAATTTTTGTTTTCATACTTTTTATTTTAGTTTACTTTTCCACATTTTAAAAAGTTGATTTACCTCCCTTATAAAAAGTTAAAAATATAAAATGCTACAGGACGAGACTTTTCGGGAATGTATGCTTAGATATAGTAGGTACAGAGGAAAGGTAATCAGTGGATGTTGTCAATTTTAAATTCATATTTTGTAGACAGTTACCGGATTGGCTGGCTGTGAGCCAATCACGAACCACATAGTTGTCTATTTAGAAGTTGTGTTGTTCATGTAATTTAGTGTGTCTGATGAAGTCAAGTAGTTTGTTAGCTGGTGAAACTGTTACACGTTTTTACTTTTTAATTAAAACGTGTTGCTTTGCTCAGCAATTTTTTATTTTATCTTAAGTATATAAAGGCAAATTTTTGACATGGAAAATGTAATTTGATTCAAGCTACAACCTTCTTCTTATAGTCAGATCATTGGGAAATCAAAATCCGCTTTCTTGGAATTCAACCAACAAGTCTTTTCCCTTCTGTGTGGGAAGATTTTTATATAGAGCCTGATATGTGTAGTCATTCCTAGAAAGATCTAGTCACTCCTATTTTACCATACAATGCGCAATACAAACTAATGTTTGGTTTGTGTAGAACTTGTATGAAGACGTTACATACCGGTGAATGTTCATATACAGACGAACAACGAGCCCTCAAAGGTATATTATGCACACCAAAGCTTCATACTGCATTAAAAGCGGGTTATAAGATTTTGCATACGTTTGAAATCTGGGAATCGGAATTGTCAGTGGGCTTTTGTCCTATGTCGGAACGTTTCTTCAAATCAAACAAGAAGCGTCCGGATTTCCTCAAAACTGCCATCGTGAGGATGATAGGCAGGAGTATATTAAGGATTATTTCAATCGTGAGGGAATTCAACTAGAGTATGTAAACATTACTAAAATCGACTGACTTGGATTCATTACAAACATATATTTAACTTGTTATTTAGGAAGTGGGGTCAGAAGTGCGATCTTCCGAAAAGAAATGATGTTACGACAGCTCAAGAATTTAATGAAATTATCTATTGTCCTCATTTGGAAATCCAGTATTTTAATCATATTGGTAGCAAACTTCTTGTTACCTGTCGTTATTTGGAAACGGAGAACACACCCTATGCATTCAGCAATGTCATTCTTGCAGCTTTTATTTCCTCTAGGGCACGCCTACGACTGTATGAGGCAATGAGTACTGTCGGTATAGCACGTCTCTTGTACTGTGATACCGATAGCATTATCTATGTTAGACGTCATAGAGAACAGCTCCTGCTTGTGATGACTCTCTCTCGCCTCTCTGCCTCCTTCTCCACCTTCTGCTCGATGAGGGGTAAATAGATGGAACTTGTCCCCCACTGGAACTGTAGTAAATAGCACCCGCTACCTCATATTCTGACGGTTCAAACTTATTACAGTATTGCGCGAATACCAACTTGCCCAGTTTAGCTTCTTCAGGCTTCGAGAGTCATTATGGGACAGGATCCAAAAGAGGACCCCAACAATCAAGATAGTAGTGGCCTTTCTCACAAACTTATACCCACACACACACACACACTGTTAGAAGTAATTCCAGGCTCATAAAACTACTAAATGAACGGATTCCAGAAATTAAATATAATAAATAGATTTTGCTCATTATTTATTAACTTGAGAAAAAGCCCAAAGGCATAACAACATTTCTGGATTAAATTCATACATAATATAACGTAGAACATCTACTCTCATACAAGAAATAAGCGACTAACAAAGTGAATGTACGCTCAGATATAATTAATTGAATGACTAACAATAAATAATATTGTAATATTGGCCTGGCAGTTGTTATACATACGCATATACACTGATGCTGAGCATTTTGCCTACTCCCAAGTAGTATAATGGTACAAAACGAAGGAAATTCAACATTCTTATTTTTAAGTCTGAAATGGACTTGGAGTACGAACTGAAGTTCAGATTCAATAATCAAACCTACCCTATCGTATCGCAGATCTATAAGATGAGCAAATTTTATTACTGAAATGAAACCTTCAAATTCAATATCAAAATTAGCAAAGAATCGTTTCGTTGAAAAAGAATAATCGCAAGCAAGAGTTAGGTACCACACTACTAGGCATAGCATTCGCCTGGTATTCTAACTTAATCTTACTAATCAAAATCCGAAATGGCCTTGTAATAAATTCCACTTTACTTGTTTGTATGGAAACTAATAAAATACCAGAACAATTGGCTCTTGTTTTCAAACAAGAAAGTTATCAAACTAGCAAGAACAAACCGGAAATAATCCAAGTTCTGAAACCTTACAAATATGCCGTCAAATCTTGGAAAACACGTAAGCACATGTTTCAGAACTGAAGAATCGAAAAAGGTAGAACACATCCAAGATCTGAACTATCACTTCGTACTGCCAATCCGTTTCCGTTGATTCCACAATAAATCGGATCTCAGTAATACTGGTAGCTAATATCAACTGAATATTAATTAGCAAACTTGGATTCAGATAATCCTGGCACATATAGCAATGGCTGCTAATGAATCGATTAAATATACGACTCGGCTGTAACTCAATACCCATGTACAAATATACACTTCATCCCCTGTATTCACACAAATCCAACTGCCGGATTTTTCTGCTCAAGCCGTCTTCATCAATAAATTTTCAAATCCTCCCACCAGGTGGGGTAACAATCGACTGTAATAATTTTTTAATCCTATCTGCTCAGAAAAACGTTCTTTGAGAGGAGAGTCGAGACAAATTAAACAATGAAATGCCGAAACAAAACACAGGCATTACATGCAACCGCACGGTGAATACCTAGGTGAGCTATAGAATGAACTACCTGAGGCGTGGGAAATTCGGCTATTCAGTGCGGGTGGGCAGAAGAATTATGCATACAGGCTGAAAGAAATAGCAACAGGTAAGCGTGACCATGTGGTTAAAGTGCGTGGAATTACGTTTAATCAACGGACACGGAAGATCACATTTAAGAATATGTACAAGGTGGGAAAGGGAACATATCAAGGGTGAACGAATCGTTACAGGAAATTTTATTCTTCGGAAACTCTACTTTCGTGTCATATGTAAATCCCAAGTGAAACACCAAGCCGTTGTGAAGCAGCGCCGGAAATTAAATCCTGTGGGTACCAAACCAAATATCACAGTTCCCTATGGATATCGAGGTTAGGAAAACAAGGAACTAAAACATATGCTTGTCATTTTTTTAAAATATTTATTTATTATATACATTTGCCATTGAACACTTTTTGCTTGCGATTGAACACTGGTAAACGAAACGTGACCATTACCATATTTGAGCGCATCATTGACATTAAAATACATACACTTGTACAGTACCGATTGCTACAACCGCTTCACAAACAGCTGCGTAAACATCCTACAAGGTATAGAACAATCTCTCACATTCATCTCCGTATTATGTTCATCCCTTGGTGTATATCCAATGACACCACCGCTCTTGTGCTGGTTGCACACTATTCAGTTGTAGTAATGTTTATATACCCATCAATATCTCCTATTGCACATCGTAATTAGTGGCACGTTGTTTGAATGCAGCACATTTTGTTTCCCGCGTGGTGGACATTTTTTTCTCTAGAAATGTTTATATGAAAGAACAAAAAACCGGTCTCCCGCTGATGTACCACTATGTATTTACAAGATGATAAACTTTGAATGTTGAAGGAATCTGGTAAAGTAGTATACTATTTCGTTTATGCGCATTGCTACCGTGGTATCCTGTGCGTTACACTGTATAATTTATTATATACAACGACAAAGCATGTATCTTGATAGTTACATGACGTAATTTCTGTAGTAATGTACATTTCGTCACTTATGTGTAATTATATTGTAACTGTGTTTATATTTGGTTTTGTAAATATTTGTCACATTATCCATGTATTATTAACCCAGCCACTGTATGTATTACTTGCACAATAAACAATATCCTTAATCCTAATCCTAATTTTTATTTTTAATTATCTTCCAAATCTGCAAGTGTGGCTCCATGTTTAACGTCCTTTGTCCATAGCACATCGTAAATTGCCTGTACATCATCGTCATTTCCAATCATCGCTATATAGGTACGTATAATGCTTTTTACTGGCATGCCTTGATCTGGATGCATGTCTACAATTATGCTGTACAAGGTATCATATGCATCAGAAAAGGCCAACGTCTTCAAAACTCCATCTCGCAAGGCGTCTATTGAGAGGTCACTGCAGCATGACCATCAGCTTCTAGAAGGATACCTTCGTAGCAGTGAATGCAAGTTACAGAAAAGGAGGGCATCCATTGATCAACAGCAGACCGCATTATACAATTCTCACTTACGCCTAACCCAGAAGAGGTACAAACAGTCATCGTAGTCGACACTGGGTTCGATACCTGTCTTAGAACCTGCTTTATAGCAACTGTTAGCCAATCACGAAGCACCCTGTCAATTCGAAGGTGTAACCAATCGTAGCATAGTATAGACTAATGACTTAGACAACGCAACTTGGTTCTTGGTTCTACGATTATTGTACGTTATTTGCGGTTCCAAATTAAAATACACGTTACACTGACTCATGATGATTGTCGTCCGTTAACATTCGAAGATTGCAATGTTACTCGTATAACTACTAGTTATTCCACCAGGTGGTCCTAGTGTACTGGAAACCATATGTTTCAACTGGTTACAGTTGACCTAAGCATCATATGCAATTCCTTTTGAATACTGGGATGTACATTGTACATGTGCCTGTTGGCGTACAGGATGTCAAAATTTTACGAACAACGTGAATTAAAGACACTACGACATCCAAAACTAGTACGTTAATACACATCGAAAGAGTATAGTAACTCTCATTCCCAATCGGGACAACCAAGATTAGAGACCCTATTTGTCACCCCGCATATTGCGGACAAACCGTCCTTTTTTCCTACTCAACTATAGCGATCTTTTATGTGATGTCCCCTCGTCCTGATTCACTCCGTAGCAATAAACTGTTCGTGCGTACTCATAGCACGATGTGTTTCTGCCAATGGATTTATCACGTTCCGATCACATGTACAACGTCAATGGAGTTTACCCTTAGGTGACTCTAGTATGTGTATATTTATATATCTCTACTGTTATATATTTAAATTTATAATTCTATATATTTATTTATATATTTATAGTTCCATATATTTATTTATATATATTTATAGTTCTATATATTTATTTATATATTTATAGTTCTATCATGTATCTACATTTATAGTTCTATTCATATATCATAAATTATACGATTCTTGCCGAATCTGTATTTCTTAGCGACACGCAAACGCCGACCTGCAAGCGAATAACGTAGCCTTCTCAACTGGAACATTACAAATGGAACAATCGATTTCTGGTAGTACCTTGCATATTACAACCTACTTTTACAAACTCTCATGTAATTGTCAGGACTCCCTGTTCCGAATTCACACGTAAACACATAGACACGACTCCCATACCTAAGGGGCATTAACTGTCACTACGAGTAACCTATATTAGCAGTAAAACATTCCTTCTCGAGTGTATATATCTGTAATATCCAACAGTGAAAACGCCACAGGCAAAAGAGTCGGCTAGTAATATACTCTATCGTCTTGTTCAGGACAAGCTTGATGAAAAAGAACGAAAAATGTTCCTTCGTTTTCCTTTTACATGATTTTAAAAACGTGAGAAATAAACAAGGAAAGATTTGGGTAATTCACAAAAACACAATGCAACATGTAGTATCGAGCCCGTAATCACATTACACTAGGATTACTTTCTTCCGTGTACGTTTTGTCGACAAATAGAAATCAAACATGTGAAACGAAAGGGTACAGCCTATAACTATGAAACAAATAGAGCTGTGGAATACTCAAAACAAAAGGCAATGACATTAAATCTGATGAAAAATGTAATAATGTTTGTAACATTACCATAGGAAGTTTAACAGTTATACAGAACCTTGTATGAAACAATCAACAAGGCTTGTAATTGGGAAATAGTAACAATAAGGCTAATTACGTTTTTCAATATCCAGAACACTCGCAAAGTGTAGCAATAATAACAGCAAATAATAAGACTTACATTGATAAGTACATATAATGTAGATATACAAATACGCTAACGTTAATAAACGAACATTTTTGCACCTGATTCCGGAAATGGATGAAACCCATACAGTAATGATTACGACCGGCGATTAGGTCAGGTGCAGTCATACATATGTCGAAACACACGATTCCAAAGCAGGAGCATTATAGTGTTCGTCTCTCTCTGAAAATACAGTGTTGCGATCCAATACGTAACCGGAGAGTAGTCAAATTAACATGAGTTAGGTAGGAAATAAAATAGTCGTTACTAAATGCCAGATCCAACAATAAATGGTACCTATTTACCTACTGGCGCTCTATCATGAATAAGATGAATAGGCTGTCACCAACTCAGGTGACAATCAGTGGGAGTACTTAGTTTTTTTAAAGAATGTTTATTGTGTGTCTTGCTGCATTATTTCCCCTACTATATAAAGTCTCTCAGGTCCGAAGACAGATACACTGCATCCTAAACCATGCTTAGCATCAGATGATTTACACATTGCAACTTGAACATCTGCCCAGGTCAACGCCGAATATATCATGAACTTTCATCACATATAGTGAAACATACGGTCTTTAGTCTTTTTTTTCCAATTCGAGACGCTTCTTTGTATATCCATGAAATATCATTATAGCCTGAAAGTAGATAGAATTAAAGTTGGTAATTGAGAGGCATGAGCGAACAAAAGTGTGTGTGCCGTGTTAAAAGATAGCACATAGACTCTTGTTAGCGCACAAACATCAATTGCACCTTTCACTCCTCCGCATTTAGTTAACTTTGCGTATCGCACTAAATTTTCAAACATCGTGTGTTAAATGCAATAATGATTTATTTAAAATGTACTTCGTGGTACAAACTTCAAACGTCTTGCAGTTTGTCTCATTAAACCTACACAAGCGGAATGTGATATAAGAAGTCAGCACAGCTTTAGAGTGCACAAGATTGTAAAGGACAACTTCTATTTAGAAATTAGAATGTGCATACTTTTATTAGAGGACGTTGATTTGGCGTTTTTGTGAGCACAATGGAAGAAATGTTTATGAATATTTGCTTGGTCTTGAATCCATCCTGAAATTACCATTAACAAAATTGTTCATTTTTACATACGAACTGCTTTAATTTTGCGGTGCTCTTTCCAAGAAAATGTGCATTTAAAATTTTGTTATAAAAACCTTGCATTTTAATCACTTAAAAATATTTTCATGGTATTTTATTTATTTATTTATTTATTCAAAATACATCAATGACAAATTATTGCATATGATATAGTCAAATATAAATATAAATGGTAGTCTTAATCTTATAGTACGACGAAAAATTGACCAATGTCATATTGAATCACAAATATTAGATATGAAATATAAAAACAGATCGCAAAAAAAAAAAAAATGCTACATACGGTGATACTACACAACATTAAAACCATTCATACGTTATATAAAATTGCGTGTAATTGACAGAATAAAATAATGAAACAAATGACAAAGAATTGACTACATTACGATACAACACAATATTAAAACTATTCAAAATTTAGTGGTTAATTTTACACTAGAGTAATCAAAGACCTTTAGGAAATCTAAAATCTCAATCCAAGAGTAGCCCTCACATTGTATTAATATCTTCTTTACCGCTCGTTTAAAGATATCCATTGGAAGATTCCTGATTTCAGTTGGTAATACATTAAGAAACTTTGTTCCCTGTATTAGGTAGGATCTATTAGATTTCATGAGTCTATACTTGGGTGTTATAATTAAGTTCTTGTTTCTTGTATTGTAATTGTGTATCTGAGATCCGGTAGTGTATTCACCCAAGTTCTTCCTCGTGTGTACTATAGTGGTGAATATGTATAAACAAGGAACAGTTAAAATACTTAATTCCTTAAAGCAACCTCGACATGATTCTCTGTTAGCAAGCCCAAGAATTAGTCGAATGGCTTTTTTTTGCCATAAAAAAATCTCCTTCCATCTAGTTGCACCGCCCCAAAAAAGAATCCCATAATTAATGTGAGATTGATAATAGGCATGGAAAGCCTGTCGTAGTAAATGTGAAGAGATACAGTATTTTAGCTTTCTCAATAAATAAAAGTTTTTAACTAACTTTCTTATTAAGAAGTCAATGTGAGTGTTCCAAGACAAAGTATCATCCAAATATACCCCCAGATATTTGACAGATCTGTTACTATTAGAATTTACAATATCAGTATTTAGAGAAAAAACAATATTTTCGGTTTTAGAGGTATTCAAAGTTAGTTCATTATGCCGGAACCATGAGCCGGCCCTGAGCAATTCATTTTCCCTGTCAACAATTAATTGATCTAAACTATTATTGGTTAAAATGATGGTTGTGTCGTCTGCGTACAGAACGGGGGTATGTTCTAATGCTTTGGTAATGTCATTGATAAATAAAATGAACAAAAGAGGCCCAAGGACCGAACCCTGAGGAACTCCTCTATTAGTCATTCTGGGATCAGACAATTCCCCATTGACCTTTACTACCTGTTTTCTATTCAATAAATATGATCTCAGCAAGTCCAAGTTCGTATCTGATATACCATACAATTTTACTTTCTGAATAAGTAAAGGATGAGAAATGGAGTCGAAGGCCTTACTTAAGTCCAAAAAAGAGACAGATGTTAATGACCTTACCTCAAAATTATTATAAATAGCACTAACAACCTTTTCCACAGCATCTAGAGTGCCCAGGCCAGATCTAAATCCAAACTGACAATCGTCAAGTAATTTATACTTCCCGATGTACAAATTTAATTGGGCTAAAAGCAGGGATTCAAAAATTTTTGAGAGAATAGGGACCAATGCAATCGGACGATAATTCGATGGATCATTCATGTCACCCTTCTTGTATATAGGGACGATAATCGTGTTTTTCAGAATATCCGGGAATATACCATTAGTTATGGAAATATTGATTAAGTAACATAAAGGCGCAGCTATGATATCGATAATATGTTTCGTCACATAAGTAGACAATCCAAAGCAGTCTTCCGAGAAAGTAGACTTGAACCTTTTAACTTGAAGAATAACGTCAGAGTAGGAAACAGATTGAAAAAGAAATTTGTTATTATTAGGATGAATATTAGGAGTTGAATTTATATCAGAGGTC